>SNQJ01S0136484.1:0-21088 GCA_010110895.2 Picea sitchensis
AAATGATGCGAAAGAGAAACCTGTACTACTTCCATGGGACTCTGCAAGCTGCGAGACAAATACCAGGACTGAAACCAAGAAATCCAAAGCATCCACCATGATAACTACACCAAAAACTACAACAACAATCCAGGAGATTAGCCGGGTATTCGTCACAGATCAGATTGTTGATGTGCAGAGCATCAATTAAAACCAGAAAATGAATGTGCCATAAATTCTATACTCAAACACACATCAATGGACTCTACTCTTTACTCGTACAAAATCTATACCCTCAACCCTCAGGTATATAGCTTGCAAGGATTACCAAAAGGGGAAGCCATAGCAGTAGCAGGGCAGAACAAATCAGCCAGCTATTCTACACATCACCGTTCTATTTGGTGTGAATTGTTAGTTTGTTAAATGTTTTATTGCATAAAAATTTAATATTCTTGAGGCTCCGCTTGGGTTAGAGATGTTTTTCTGAAAAGGGTGTGGGAATGTATATCATTTTGTTTTAGTTTATTTAAAATTAATATAAGGGAAAACAATATAAAATACAATTTTTATTTAAAATAAATTCATTTTAATATATAAATTTAAAATATAAAAAATATATATATTGACTAACTATATACTTTTATTTCCTATACTTTGTAGACTAACGCAAGAATATGCAGAAAGACATACGGGCGAAAGAATTGGAAGTGAGAGAAATTAAATGGCCCGAATGTTGCGACCAATAAACGGGCTAAAGAATTGGCAGTGTGAAATTAAATAAAGGGCGAATAATTCGACCAATAAACGATCGAAAGAATTGGAAGTGAGAGAAATTAAACGGCCCGAATGTTTCGACCAATAAACGGGCTAAAGAATTGGCAGTGTGAGATTAAACCGGGCGAATAAGTCGACCAATAAACGGTCGAAAGAATTGGAAGTGAGAGAAATCATACGCCCGAATGTTTCGACCAATAAACGGGCTAAAGAATTGGCAGTGTGAAATTAAACAAGGGCGAATAATTCGACCAATAAACTAACCTTTATTCTTAAGCATATAAAATTTCAGTTCATAATTAATTTGAATCTTCAACATTCAACAAATCTTCGTTAGCGTATTAAATTCCAGTCAAAATCAAAGTCAAAGTTAAGCAATCATAATTAATTTGAATCTTCTACATTGAACCGTTCTTCGTAAGTATATAAATTTTAGTCAAAATCAATCATAATTAACTTGAATTATCATCAAACACAATCAATTTGTCAAAATCACCAACAATCAATTTGAATGAAACTCGATGTAGTAATCGATATCTCAAAGTCAATTTGAGTGAAAGTCAATGTAACAATCAATTTGTCAAAATTAAAATCAAAATCAATTTGAATGAAAGTCAATGTGCAAATTCAATGGGAAGTGAAAGTCATTGTATTAATAATATTAAAGATAATGTAATTAATTTTTAAAAACTTAATTCTTAAAAATCTCTTCAAAAAGTCAATGTAGTCAATGCCTAATGGTCAATTTTTCAAAATAAACCAATGTAGTCAATGCCTAATGGTCAATTTTTCAAAATAAACCAATGTAGTCAATTCCTAATGATCAATTTTTCAAAATAAACCAACGAAAGTCTATGTAGTCGATTTCTAATAGTTAATTTTTCAAAATCAACCCATGAAAGTGTACATAGGCCATTTTTAATAATCAATTTTTCAAAATAAGCCTTTAAATTTGAGCTAAAGACAACATAGTCAATTTTTAATAATAAAATTGTCAAAATCCATCTCAATATAATTATAATTATCACAATCACATAATTTATGACTAATGAACACCGATAGGCTATTACACCTACCAACAGAAGGAATGAGTGATTTGGGTCAAATATGTTGTACATTTTGTATTAAATAGGGGTTTAAATCAAGTCATCTAATTCAACATCCTATTTAATTCGCTTATACTTGATACAAACCTTAACTATTATTAATGTGTATACTTCATTATTAATAATTAGTGTAATGTAAATTGCTTCTCACCTATTGAAAAACGTTGCCTCATTGCATTGACAAATGGAACAAACATTATAGGGTTTTACGTTTCAACAAAAATAATCATTTTTTTCTTCTATTCAGATCAGTCAACAACATATCAGTGAAAGTAAAATGAAGTAATTTTTCATATTAATGAGAGAATGATGTTGAGCCCAAGCCTCATACATAGATATAAAACATGATTATCTTAGTGAAAAATTAGAGATTTGTTTTACAACTATATGTTCTTTGGTGTAAAGTTCTCGGGTAGAAGGGCATATACACCATTTGCCCAAGTCTTCAAGGAGACATAATTTGGGATTGCTCTAGCACCCAAGAGTCGCACTAGTTGGGAAAGTGGGCACGTTGTGTAATATTCCAGATATAAAATAGTATGTAGAACATAAATAACTAGCTAGAAATGGCAGATGAACAACAATATAACCAGAACAACACCACAATAATACCAAAATGATACTGGAAAAACACCAGAAATAACACTTTGATTACAAAGAGCAATGTTCACTTGCCTCTTCGAGGGGGGAACTTCCAACAGAGCTCTATTACAATAATATCCAAGACAAAAATTCTCATACCCTCGACTCCTATTTATACTAAATATGTCTATCAAAAGAATAATCTAGAGGAAGATCATTCTAGAAGCGAAAGCTTCTATTAGGTCTTCTTACATTGGACTTATTCTTCCTTATTGCTAGGCCTTATTAATATTGACCTTTATTACATGGAAATATATTATTCTACCTATGTGAGGGGTTAGGTCCCTAACATGTCCTCCCCCTTAAAACCAACATTGTCCTCAAGGCTTGAGATGATGAAATTGTTGCAGAATGGTAGCTGGTTCCCAAGTGGCATCTGTTGGAGTTGTATCTTTCCACTGGACTAACACTTCCTTGATGGTTCGCTGATGTAGACGACGCTCATACTGGTCCAAAACTGCTTTTGGTTGTAGTCAAATGGAGTCTTTTTCATCCAACTCGGGAAGGTTGGTTTGAGTTTGACACTTAGTTCCAATCACCTTCTTTAAGCACGAAACATGAAAACAGGATGGAGCTTAGAATGATTGGGCAAAGCTAACTAATAGGCCACCTATCCCACATGCTTGAGAACGGTATAAGGACCATAAAATTTGGGCACCAGTTTCCGACAATGGTCAGCCTTGAGGGAATTTTTTTTGTAAGGTTGCAGTCGAAGAAACACCTGATCTCCTTCTACAAATTGACGTTTAGAGCAACCTTGATCTGCTTGTTTCTTCATGTGATTCTTGGCCATGACCAAATTCTCTTTGAGGGTATGGAGAATAACCTCTTGAACTATAAGCGTTTGGTCAATCGCTTGGACCTTCGAGACACCTGGAAAATATGAGAGAACTGAAGGTGGATTTTGTCCATATACCGCTTCAAAAGGAGTCATGTGGGTAGTTGTATGGTAAGAAGTGTTGTACCACCATTCAGCTAGTGGTAACCATTGAGCCCACTAACTTTTCCTTTCCAATGCAAAACACCTCAAATATGTTTCCAAAAACTTGTTGACAACTTCAGTTTGACCATCAGTCTGGGGATGATAAGCTATGATGATATGCAATTGGGTGCCTTGTAGATTGAACAGTTCTTGCCAAAAGTTGCTAGTGAAAGTTGGGTCGCGATCCGAAAAAATAGAATGTGGCATTCCATGAAACTTGAAGACTTGATCCATGAAAAGTTGAGCCACAATGGATGTTGCAAATGGGTGTTGAAGAGCACATAAATGAGCATACTTGGAAAGATGATTAACTACCACCATGATGACTGATTTATTTCCTGATTTAGGTAAGCCTACAATAAAATCCATAGAGATATCCTGTCAAATAGTAGGTGGAATCGGAAGCGGTTCTACTGTGCTAGGAGATTTCATTGTTTCTCCCTTGTTGTGTTGACACACATCACATTCAACCACAAAATTATGAATGTCATGTTTCATACCATCCTAGAAAAAAGAATGTTTGACACAGCCATAGGTTTTGGTAAACACAAAGTGCCCAGCGGTGGGTGTATCATGAAGCTCAGAAAGTACTATGGATTTAAGTTTTGACTGTTTACTTAAATACAAATGGCCTTTGTATCAAAACTCATCATTGAACCAAGAGTACCCTGGGGATATTGGAGAATTGGACTGCAATTGATGTATCAGATGCGAACTTTTGGGATTGTGTAGCCATTCTTGGCGAACAACCTGGAGCCAATCTAGTATAATGAAGGAAAGAGAAAAATGGGACTCATCATCTTCATAATTTCTGGAAAGTGCATCAACAACCACATTGTGTTTGACTTTCTTGTAAATGATCTCATAATCATATCCAAAGAGCTTAATCACCCATTTTTGTTGCTTTGGGGAGGAAAGAGGTTTTTCCAGAAAATACTCAAGGCTTTGATGATCTGTCTGAATTTGGTGTGTTTCCCCAATAGATAAGGGCACCAAAGATCCATGACATGCAGAATAACCAACATTTCATTTTCACAGATTGATTTACCCAAATTTCTCTCTGACAATTGTTTGTTGGTAAAGGCCAAAGGTCGACTCTCTGACATAAGGACGACACCAATTCCTTTCCCGAAAGCATCACATTCCAGGACAAAGGTCTTTGTGAAATCAGGAAGGGCCAAGACTGGAGTGGTGCACATGGCCATCTTCAAGGTTTGAAAATCCTGAGCAGCTGTTGGAGTCCAAGTGAAAGAATTCTTTCTAAGGAGAGAAGTGAGAGGTGCCACAATCTTTCCATAATTCTTAACAAACTTGCAATAATAACCTGTTAAACCCAGAAATCCATGCAAGATTTTGAGAGTCTTTGGGTGAGGCCAATCTTGCATAGCTTCAATCGTTTTAGGATCCACCCTAACACTGGCCTTGCCAACAAGATGACCCAAGTACTTGACTTACTAGGTGCCAAAAGCACATTTAGATTGTGTGAGGAAAAGTTGGTGCTGAGAGAGTAGATGGAGAATTCGATCCACATGAGCAAGATGGGTTGTCCAAGTTTTACTATAGATGATGATATCATCAAATATAACTAAGACAAAATCATGGAGAAAAGGATGAAAGACATGATTCATGAGGCTTTGGAAAGTGGAGGGAGCATTACACAAGCCACAGGGCATGACCAAAAAGTGGCCCTCATGAGTTCTAAATACAGTCTTAGGAATGTTTTCCTCTTTCATATGGATCTCGTGGTACCCATAACGAAGATCAAGTTTAGTAAATAATTGGGCACCACTCAGTTCATCCAAGAGGTCATCAATGAAAGGAATGATAAATTTGTCTTTAATGGTGAGTTTGTTGAGGGTGTAGAAGTTGGGACACATGTGCCAAGAACCTTCTTTCTTAAGAACCATGACCACATGAGAAGAGTAGGGGCTCGCACTAGGGCGGATAACACATGTGTTGAGCAGTTCTTGAACAATTTTCTCAATTTCATTTTTTTGGGAAAAGGGGTGATGATAGGGACGGATATTGGGAGGAAGGATTCTTGGGACAAGGAAAATGGAATAATCATAAACACCATGGGAAGGAGGGATTCCTTGGGGAGTGGAAAAAACCACTTGATGTTTAGAGAGGATGGATTGGAGGTTCTGCGACAGAGAGGGTGTCTCAGTTGCTTGTATGGCATGGAGTTGGGAAATAATGCCAAACTGACATTTTTTTAGCATCTTTTTCATGCGATGGGAACTGATGATTTCTAGGGAACCGACGATGATGCCTTGGAACTTATATTGTTGGCCTTCCTAGTCGAATTGCATGGTTAATTCCTTAAAATCCATGATAATGGGACCTAAAGTCCTTAGCCATTATGCACCCAACACAATGTCACAAATTCCCATGTCGATAGAAAACATATGAGATTTCAGGTGGTATTCACCAATTTGGAGACACACATTTTCACAATGCCCTCCACATTTCATGGATCTACCATTGACAATCATGATTTGAAAATTATTGAATGCACATATATAGAAATTAGTTTCTTGGGCAATGTGGTGATGAATAAAATTATGGGTGCTTCCACTGTCAACAACAATGATGAACTTCCTATGCTTAATGTAACCAATTATCATGAGGGTTTGGGGAGCAGAGAAGCTAGTGAGAGAATTTAGGGAAATGATCGATTCTACTTCAGGAGGGTCTGAGGGAGGGGTCATGTCAGTGGGTTCAGGTGAAACAAACACAAGGGGGGCCTCAACATCCTCTTCTGAAACATCCTCCGAGATGGCCATAAAAATATTGTGTTCTTTACACTTGTGCCTAGGAAAATATTTGTCATCACAATTATAACAAAGGCCTTTGAGTTGGCGTTCATCCATTTCGGCCCTGGTCAATTTCTAGATCTTTAGTGGAGTAGAAGGAGTGGGATTGACTGGTTTAGTGCAAGGAATAAAGGAGGCTTTTCGGTTTTGAGAAGAGACAACCTGTTGTGCTTCCTTAGATCTTTTAGTAGCATCCACCCAACTCTGAGGTCGAGCCATGAGGACATGGTCACGAATCTCATCCTTGAGGCCACTAATAAAACATTCTCGAAAAAAAGCATCAGACATGCCCTCTATACGAAAAGTCAGTCGCTCAAAAGAAGCTATAAAGTATTCTACTATGCCAAATTGTATCAACTTTGCCAAATGGCCTAAATGGTTGGTGTTGGTGTTAAAGCATTCATAAATCTCTGCCACAAAGTGTGTCCAAGTCACATGCCCTTGGCGGCAATTTTTTCTCCATTGCCACCATTGCCAACATTCTTGATCTAGATGGAGAACACCATACCAGAGTTCGTCCAAATCATCTGTAATTCCATACAAAGAGAAATAATGTTCTATTTGAGTTACCCAGCCAGTGGGATTCAAGCCATAAAATTTGGTCACATCCACACGCGGAAGGCGTAGGTCACGTTGAAAGTGATGGGGATGAAAATTATGGGAATGAGAGGAAGTTTCACCTTCGATATGCAAAGATGGGCCAGATGAGATAATATTTGCAGGGATATGCAGCTTGGCGCAGATCATAGTAGTGACAGATTCAAGATGGGTAGCTATGTCTTGTTTTAGGTCTTGTTTGAGTTCCTTGATTGTGGCGGTGATGGAGGAATGCATGTTTTTATTGATGGTGGCAATATTAGCACTGAACTGTCTCACTTCTTGTTGGGTTTCTATGAAATTAGAGTGCAAGTTATTGAAGCGAGCTTCCAAGTCATGGCTACGAGTATGGGCCATGATGAAGAGGGAACACGAAAAGGGGCGGGTGGGACCACACATAAAATGGGTTATGGGTGAAGTGTATCACAACGATTAGGGCAATGAGTTGAATACAATGGGATAAAGCCCAAATAAGGGTGTTGGAAGGAGGTCAGGTCCATGAGAATTTTTTTTTTGCTGAAAAATGACAGGTATGACTGCAATAAGGGCGAAGAGAGAAATCCAATGGAATAGGTCTCAAATAATGGTACAAACTAGATCCAGACTCATTTTTGTTTTCAGTCCTGCAGAGTTATACTCTAACCTGAAGAATATTGCAGTGATGAAATGCCCAAATACTTAAAAGGAAGAAATCTGTAGTAATTTCGCAACCCGAATGCAAGAGACACAGTTGCGCAGAAATAGATCTTGTATGTTCTGTTTTTGTTTCCATCCCAAAGGTTAGGGTATTCAAGGGTTCTACAGACAAGGGTTTTCCCTATGTTATAGCTCTCTTATATATGTGCGGGGTCCAACAGTAGTACTCGGCCCAATATCTCAGGGCACCAACTAAGGAGGCTAGACCGTGCCCTTAGCCATACTACTCGATTACCCAGGTACTAGAGAGTATCTTCCCGAGTGTTGTTCTTGGTGGAACTATAGTAGTCAGGCAGTCAATCGGTTTATCTATGGAGGGATTTAGGAGATCTAGGGCGATCCGTATACAAGTGACGTCTAATGTGTGACCACTTGAAGGGGTACCAACAGGGGTTACAAGGGTGGTGAACATATGTGCTCTTAAGTACCACTTGTATTTACTGCGTGTAGTAATCCCTGACTATGGGTTTATGCACATAACGATAGATATCTATAGATGAAATACATTGGAATACATCTCTACCCTAAAAAAATATTTAACCCACAATTTTCTGCTGAGGAAGGTGCTCTGATACCACTTGTAATATTCTAGAAATAAAATAGTATGAAAAACATAAATAACTAGCTAGAAATGGCAGATGAACAACAATATAACTAGAACAACACCACAATAATACCAAAATGATACCAGAATAACACCAGAAAGAGCACTTTGATTACTAAGAGCAATGTTCACTTGCCTCTTCAAGGGGGAAACCTCCAACAGAGAAGCGTTCTAATACAATAATATCCAAGACAAAACTTCTCATACTCTCGACTCTTATTTATACTAAATATGTATATGAAAAGAACAATCTAGAGGAAGATCCTTTTAGAAGCAAAAGCTTCTATTAGGTCTTCTTACATTGGAATTATTATTTCTTATTGCTAGGCCTTATTAATATTGACCTTTATTACATGGAAATATATTATTCTACCTATGTGAGGGGTTAGGTACCTAACACATTGGGAATGGGAAAATGGAAAGGGGTTTGCCCAAGTATGAGGTGAAGCATGGGGTGGAAGATACCAAGAAAAGGGGTGCAACAAAGATGTTGGAACACACCGACATGAGCAGTGCACCCAAAGTTTGGGTGCGTCGATCCCAAGGGACACGAAGGTTGATGAGTGCATGGGTTCATTTGGGTGCATGGGTTCGCAAAGGGGCATGTCATTTCGTTTGGGGTTGATGGTTCGTGAAGGCGCGTGACACACCCAAAGAACACAACGATTCATGAAGGTGATGTTTGGAGTCCATATAAAAGAATAAGGGTGCACAACCAAGAAGGTACAAGAGGGAACAGAGCAAGATTAGAGTCAAAGTTCTGTGATAGATTTCGACAAAGAGGGGCGAGCTCCCTCAAGGATCCAAGTCACTCCACATGGGAGAACATGTGCTTCCTTGAGATGATTTGTGGAAAAATTTAGGGAGACCTTATTTGGGTTTCATCTAGTAGCATGGTAGGGAGACTTTGAAGGTGGAGAAGTCTTGTCATAGGTTTGGGTGAGGCGTGTTATGAGACAAAACTGTGGGTCTATGTGAAGTCTTCTAAGAGAGAAGAGATGGTGAGTCTGTGGTGGTAACATGCCTAGGGCACACCGCATGAGCTGTGAAAGTTATTGTGACAAACGATTCTTAAGGTGACATATCTATCTATGAGTGTCTTGGTGAGGTGAGGTGAGTCATGCGATTTTGCCCAAGTTTTAAACCGAGTCGATAGTTCTTATAATGTAAATGTTTCACAATAATAAGACTCAGTCAGATGTTAGGCACGTCTTGTGTCGTCCGCACTATATCTATGTGTCTATTGTTTGTTTCGCAAGTGTTTTCTTTGTTCATGGATGTATGATTAAATGACTAAGTGTTAAGCTATTAAAAAATCATCTAAGTATACATGTGAGTTGCACTAGAGTAGGAGTGTGACTCCCCTTTAGCCTAGAACTAAGTATGGGTATGCTTTAGGTGAAGAGGCATAGTCCTGATGAAGTATCCTTAATGTTTCCAAGTATCCAAGTGAGAACTGTCGCAGTGTCACATGCCATTAAGAGGTGCATGATTGCAATACTCAGGAAAGAATCCTATGCGGACATGATAGATGGTTTCAAATAAAATTTGGCTCTTCACCACTATCGCAATCATAACAGTGGTGTTGATCCACACTACAATTGGTTTCGCAGTTTGTTGCGAATAAAGTTTAGTGAAAATGTTTGCAAACTTAGTGAACAGTTTGGTGGAGTGAGCTAGTTCATCATAGATGCTTTACATAAGACTTACGACAAAAGTTATGGTTGATAGTGCGGTGGAAGGTTAATCTGGGTGCACCCCTTGTATAGATAGAGAGAAAAGTTTGTGGTGTAGCGAAGCACTTGGACAAGGTGGGTGTTCATAGAACTCATCATAGAGTTCATCGCAAGACTTTTCATAGATTTGATGATAGAGGAAATTTGGGCTCAGACTTGGTGAAGGTCGGGAAGGTACATTGACCTTTCGTAGAGATAGTCTGGGTGCAAACTTGGTTGGTTTGATTTCTAATGGAAGTAAGTGTTAGACCTATGTGCATAACTTTAGAAGACCAAGCACAAATTTTGTTTTGAAACAAAGCACTTGGGAAAGGAAGATGAATTCATGACTTGTCGTAGCATTGATCACAAAAGTGATTGCAGAGGTTGATCACAACGGTGATATCAACAGTGATCACGAAGTGGAGAAGTTATGGGTTATGATAAATTGAATCACTTGGGTGAGTTGGATGACTTGATGAAACCTATATAAGATTCAAAACAAGGCAGTTGGTTGGTCACATTTTCATCATGACATATTCACGTTGTGCATAACCAAGAACAACAATTGAGTTGAGCTAGGTTGTTGGACGAGTGGGTCAACTGCAGCCTTCGCATGAGGTAAATATTTGTAGAGTTACGCAAATTAGTTAACAATAGTATGACTTGGTAGTCGGGCGGTGTGTGCATGGTGCCTTTAAGTGGAAGCAATCAAGGTGCGAATATGGAAGGACAATGGATATGAGTTCGGTCGACTGCATGGGAATTTTGGAAATTAGATGTATTTTTGAAGTGGACGGATAAACTCTTCCTTATATCGCAATGAAGGTTCTATGCATGTTTTTGGAGATGTGGATAGTGATTGAGGGGAATTCATGTGGAGAGTCAGTGTCTTGGGCAAGTGAAGGTCCAAGACAACAAACTTAAACCATGGTTGTAGCCAAGAATGTCATTGGAAAAACTATGGTTGTTTTTGAGTTATTACATTTCCTAAATGTTGCAGTGATTTCTTTGAAGGTGTAACAAACCCATGATGGGGTATAAAAAAAATTTCTTTTCTTAAAGGAAAAAATTTGCATTCATGGTTTCTAATTTGGAAAGTCAGGGAACCAGTCCGACCTCCTAGTCAAGGATCTCTGATTCTAAAGACAAACAACTCTCTGAGACCTTGATGTTATCGTTCTGTAATTAAACACATAACATTTTGGCTTCTTGGTGTAGGTTTAAGGTCACCCACAACCTTCCCTTTTGCTCCCCTGCGAAATCTCAGAGTACTGAGTGTTATCTCCTTTTCTAGATAAGCCCCCTCTTCATGTGACCTTGGGCGATGACCTTATGGGATCGCATGATTGTGGACGTGGCCAAAGGAGGTTTGAATCAAAATAGTTTTCAGCCCACAATCCTCCTCGAGCCTCCACATATCCTCTTTTCAAATCCACGGTTTGAATTGCAGCCCGCCATCAAATTTTTAACGTCCGTGCAACTCATATCCCCGCAATGCTACGGTACCATCGATCTCCCGATCTTGATGGTAATTCTAAAAATGGTGGTTCAAATATTCCCCTCTCAGACCTACGGATGAGATCTGACCTTTTGCAAAATCAACAAACGAGATCTCCTTCATGATTTCAGGTTTTGGAAGTTTCAACTCTCAAAACCCTGCTCTCTTCTATACTTCAATATTTCGAGTTGATGATCTGCAGACACTTGTCCTCCTAATCAACGAACTTGAATTTACTTCTGGTGGTTCACGTTTCAACTGAATCAATAGTCCTTTGGCCCTCTTCTCGATCAATGGTCGAGATATCCTTAGGGTTTCAGACTTCTGAGATCTCAAATCTCAAGCTTCACCCTTTTTTCCCAATGGATTTTATCCGAAGGCTATAATACACTGACGCATTTCCTCTTGATCTTTCGATCAAGGATTACTTCGGGTCTTTACCCAGAGTCCACAAATTTTCTCCATGTCTCCCTTAGATCAGACGGCTACGAATTACTTCGGATATTTATTCGGAGTTCTCATATTTTCGCCACATCTCCCTTGGATCTAATGACTATGAATTACTTCGGATATTTATCCGGAGTTCTCATATTTTTTCCATGTCTCCCTTGGATCTGACGACTCAGATCCACTTCGAGTGATCCAACACTTGATGTTCACTTCAGACGATCTAACGACTAAACTTCACTTCGACTGATCGGATGACTGAGATTTACTTCGTATTTCTGGAAGTTCGCACTTCGAAAATATCAACTCTCAAACCTTTACTTCTCCTAAATAGACAGTATCTAATGACTCATATTCACCTTAATGATCAAACGATTAGGATTCACTTCGTATTTCCCGAACTTCAGACTTCGTGAATCTCAAACCTCAACTGAGAAAATCTTGAATGAATTTCTCGAAGCTACTGATATGATGATTCAGATTCACTTTGGAAATTTGATGCTTGAGGTCTACTTCAGATCTTCACCCGAAATCCATAGATTCACGCCACTTGTCCTCTACATTTGATGGTTCAAATCTAGTTTGAATGACCTGATGGTTGATGTATACTTCAGGTCTTTACCTGGAATCCATAGATTCAGGCCACCTATCCTCTAGATCTGATGGTTCAGATCTACTTCAGACAATCTGGCGATTGATGTTCACTTCAGGTCCTTACCCGGAATCCATAGATTCATGCCACCTATCCTATGGATCTCATGGTTCAGATCTCTTCGGCTCTTCGTCCCTTCGACGTTTCGGTCCTTCGGTACTTTGGCCTTTTGGTGCTTCAAGCTTCTGGAGTTTCAAATCTCAATCTGAAACTCTTGAAGTGGTTTCTCCGAAGTCTACGAGTTGTCGTCACGTGTCCCTCTAGGTCTGACGGTCCAGATCTATTTCGGCCTTCCAGGAATCGAGAACCTCAAATCTTGAACTTTACTTTCACCCAAGGACAATGGATCTCTACCACGTGTCCCTTTCGATCCGACGATTGAGATTTACTTCTAGGCTCCAACTCTCATGGCTTCAAGAGTTTCAAATCTCAATCGGAAACTCTCGAAGTGATTTCTCCAGATTTACTGATCTGTTGATGCGTGTCCCCTGGCGATCAACGACTAGGATTTACTTCACTATTTTTCCTCCTCCTTATCCACTAACCTATGAAGTTGTGGATCTTACACCACCTTTCCTCCTTGATGATGGACAGTCCCAATTTACTTCGGGGCTTCGGGACTTTGACAAGTCCACTCTCCTGCACATACAAGGATTAAGTCTCGTGCATTTACTTTCAGATCCAACAGCTACTAGTCCTTCACGCTCAAATCCAATAGATGGGATATTTTCCTCTCCTCTACGCTTCCTTTGTTCACTAGACATTGATCTAATGGTCCAGGATCCTCTCCATAACCAATCTGATGGCTGTTGTTTCTCCTCCTCCTAAGATTTTGACTTCCTCTATCTTGGAGGATTTTCTAAGTATTCAAAGGCCTCGGCCTTTGTTCCTCCCACGAGTTCGTATCTTGGACCTAGTTGAAACTTCTGAAAAGTGCTTATTTCTTCTGAGCTTCGGGACTTGGAATAATTCCTACTCTTGTGCCCTCTTAGCACTATCTCTTCTGAGCTTCAACTTCTCAGACCTCAAAGGTCTCTATCCCTTCTATTCCTCAAAGGGATATATGTGCCTTCTTGGCAAATTTCGCTCAAGCACTCCTTACTGAGTTGCAGAGTGTTCGGTAACTTTGTGAGTGTCTCCTAAGTGCTCTTTAACTTTGCCTTCGGGGTTTTGGTCACTCAAACACGCGAATCTCCCGAAGCATGGACTCTGAATCTCATAGATCAGATGGTCGAGAAGGATCTCGATGGATCCAGAGATCCATGGTTTAAATTAACTTCGGGACTTAGGGACTTCGGTGATTTTTACTTCCCTTACGACGAACTCACAGTTCACCGTACTCGTGAAGTCTGGAGGACTCAAGGGGTTAACACCCGCACTCCTTTCCATATTCAACGGTCACAATGGACCTTGGATCTTTCCAAATAGTTTCTCGTTCATTCGTCATCCGAACAAAGGATCCTTCCCTTTCGATACTTCAATATCGCTATTCTTCCTGAGCTTGGTTGGCTCTGAAAGTCTTAAGAGACTTGCGCTCATTCTCTAGAATGCAACACTTGGAAGAATCCTTCTGCGCATCCCTTACGTTCATTCCTCAACTCTAGAACTTAAGTCATTCCCGGTTTCTTTTTTCCTCCCAGAGATCCTGTGCATACATTCATTATCTCTCCCGATCTTTAACAGACTCCGTCCTCCAAGGGAGTCAGAATGACTAGGAGGTTTGACATGCGTACATGAAACTATGCCCAAGGTCGACGAACTCACAGTTCGTGGCTCTAGCTTAATCCCTCACAACACACAAGCATTTATGTGTATAAAACATATCCCATCCATATAATTTCCTACTTGCCTAATTATACAATCAAGAAGACACCAAAACAAGATACAACATAAATCATTAAGCAAACATATCTATCCCTGCAACATTCATAGGATATCCAATTTTAATTCACAGTACCACTTAAATAAACAAGATATGCGATTACTTATCTATTACAGGTGGTAGCCAACTAACTGACTGTGGGTGTTCATCCTTCCACCTGACCATAGGCTCAGAGGCATTCATTCTTATCACTCTAGCCACCCCCTGCCAAGCCAAGATATCACCGAAGAACTCTTGTAGTTCTCAAGGGCTCTTTCTCTGTTTCAGCTTCTGCTCGGGTTCTGTTCTCTATAAAATTTTAGAGATTTCCTTTTCTATTATGGCCTCGATGAGGTTTATCAGATGCTCACTCAGCATCAAGCTCGCAAAATTCTTTCCATTATCCATTGGAGAGCTCTATGCATTCTCCTTATTGATTTGTATATCTTTATTCCAGGATGGTTCTCGACCCATCCTGTTCCTTCTGTCAGAAGGGATCTCCAATCAGCTTGGTCTGCCATACCCAGTGGTACTTTGGGTTGACCTTCTACAGTTTTTGGCCATGCTTCCATTTATGGGAGTGGTTGATAATTCATCCACTGGTCCTTTCTTCATTAACTGATTTCTCTCCTTGGGATCCGAAGGAGGTTTATTATCCTCATCAAGGGAATTTGGAGTTATTTGATATAATGACCCTCTCTTATAGTTTTCACATTCTTTCCTCTAGTGATATCATGGCCAGTAATTTCAAGGATTTATCCCCCATAGTCAGTTATTGGAAACTCAAACAGTAATACATTTACACTATCCACATGCCTTAGCATGGTAATCCTATTTTATGATTAATTACAAGCTGGGGGAAACAGGGGTGTTACAAAAGGGAATTTGGATGACTTGGTGGTTCACGTGTAATTAATTTTCATGGTGAAAACTAAGAGACTTGAGGGTGGATCAAGTGTTGTAGATTCAAAGAATTCATGTAGCAGTCCGGATGCCTTGACTTGGGTGAAGGTGCGAAGCTTAGGGTGACCTACTTGGATGAGTCATGTGGTGGACTTAGACAGATTTGGGTGTAGCCACGGAGCTGACTTGAGGAGTTTACTATCTCTTGGATGAGGTACCATGGTGCATTGGTTCCTTATCCAGATTTGTTGGGTCGTGTGATGACTTGACAATTTGTGACGATAGTGTCAGTGTTTGGACACTTGTAGGAGGGGAAAGATAGTTTAGTTCTAGGAGATGGATGGAGACAACAAAGAAGTCAACCAAGAATTGTTGGTAGTCAAATTGAATGGGAAAAAGGTATACCAAGTGACTTGGGTGGTGTTCGCTCGCCTTTGGTATGAGACATTGGATGAGGAAGAGAATACCATGGTGACATGCAGATGATTATGTGATGAATCTGAGATCTAAAGGGGGACGTTGGTTGAGGTTGGCATAAGTATTATCTCGTATGTGAAAAGGAATGAAAATTATTTTAGGTGAATCATTCCACTTGGAGCACTTTGGACAGTTTGTTGGGACATTTGAGGAGTGTAGGTGCATTGGCCACACTCATTGCAGATGTTGAGTTGTAGAGAGATGACTTGAAGGAAGGCATTGAGTTGAGCAGTTTCCATAATATGGAGGATTGTGCGGACAAACATATTGCAACATGAGGAGAATACTTGGGCATGGAAATTTCACTTCCTTTGGGCAACATGTTTGAGAGTGAAACCTAACCATTTCAAGGCATAGAGAGGTGGACGCAATGGTATTGTCGGGAGGTAAAGTAATGGGGTGAGGTAGTCTGGATGTATAGTTCTTAGAGTAGATGCGATATTTCATATATGAAAATGAAAAGGAAGATGGGGAGAATTCAACCAAGGAAGATAGAATTTTAGACTTGATCACATTTTGAGTCACAAGGGAAGAGTTGGTTGGATGTGCAGATGCATGGTGATTTCCCTTAAATCTTTTTAGAATTGGATGTGATGTAGAGTGTGTGTGGTTGTATAATATTGGTCAGGTAGCTGCAACGCTTACCCTTCCCAACATGGTTCTTTCCATTCCAGTATGGTATCTACACCCACCCACGATGTTTCCTCAACCATCCCTCCCTCCCCAATCAGAGGGAATCCCGATGTAGATTCCAGTACTAACTCCGACCACACAACCATCACACCCATCGACTGGCACTACTTCCACAGCTGGGGGTAGACGGAAGAAGAAAGAGCCCATCACTCCACTTCCTCCCCGAGTTCAATCTCCTTCCAAACTATGTGAATGAGAGGGACACCCCACTAATAGATGTCCTTCTCTTCCTTAGTTACACAGTTTGATCCAACTCCCTCGAGAAACCACATCGCTCATCGCTTCACCAATCACACCTAGTACTACCAAAACATCCCCTACTATAGGCAGTAAAGGGTTTCAAACCAAATGCGTGTGTGCCATATGTTCAGAATATGGCCACTATACCCATCATTTCCCATCTCTACCTCAGTTTCGACAGACGTTGATGATAGTATGCCAAATATTTCAGCAAGATCCCTCTTCACCCACGCCATCAGGTACCCACATCACCGACATCCATTATGTCACGACCTCAGTCAATGAATGGATTATGTTCCCTTGATCTCTTTGTGAATCACTTGATCATTTCACATACCAGTGTCCTTCGATCATTGAATACAGGCATTATCAAATGGCCCTTATTCAAAATCCCCCAACCACCTCACTTCCAATGATACAAGTGATTCCCCCTATTCCTTCTCCAGATTCTATTCACATGACCTCTCCTAAACCTGAGTCACTTCCAATCCCTCCATGGTTCATGGATAGACTATCTAAGGATTTTCCCCTAAATCCTCCCAATTCTCTGGTTCATTTCCCCCAGGAAATCTTACCCCCGACCATAGTTTACAACCCACAGTGTCTTGACATTTGGTTTATGTAAAGAATTCCATCGCACCATAGTTGAGATACCCCCTCTACTTCTTCACCACCTAAAGGCAATCACACGATGATAGTCACCAATGTTACTTCCCCAGATCCCCTATTTTCTCGCAATTTCCATTGTGACGAAGATATCCTAGAGGAACTAACTACCCCCGATTGTCGATGGAATGTGCTCCATCACAGAGCATTTTCTCTCTCATAGGAAGCCTTTGACCCTCCTAGCCAAACCTCCATATGTGCAATCGAAACCAAGGATTTTATCCCATCAAGGAATATATACTAGTTCAACAACCCTATCCCTGCCCCCAATGCTTTTGAAGAAGGAAACATGGCCAACATTTTCCCCACTATAAAAATCGACATTTCCATCAAACCAGGAATCATAGAGGAAATCACCATTGGCGTCGCATGCTCCCTTGAGGAAATTATGGCTTACAATGCTCTCTTTCAGGAATACCGGAATACCGGGATATTTTTTCATGATCATATATAGAGATGCCCGACCTTGATCCTTTTATCATCAAACATCACATCAACACATGGCCCGGTGTCACCCCAATACGTCAAAATAAACAACCACTTCACCCATCCGAAGTCACGACTATAAAATCCTAAATTGACAAATTACGTGTTGCAAGGTTCATATACCCCATCGCAGACACATCATGGGTCTCCAACCCTATCCACGTTAAAACAAATAGGGAATTATTCACGTCTGCACTGAATTTCACAATCTCAATCATGCTTGCCCTAAAGACAACTTCCCCACACCTTTCATCAACCAAATTATCGATGATTGTGTCGGTAAGGAGGCCTTATCCTTCATGGATGGGTTCTCTCGATACAATCAAATCCAAATCCATCCAACAGATTAGTATAAAACCACATTTACCACCCCGTGGGGTAATTTTGCGTATCGTGTCATGCCTTTTGGAATTAAGAACGTTGGTGCCACGTTCCAACGGGCTATGGCTTACATTTTCCATGATCTTTCTCACATCATCCTCTCTTACTTGGATGACCTCACTGCTCGATCTAGGAAATGAACTCAAGATCTAGATGACTTACGAGTTGTCTTTCAATGATGCCGCCAGTACAATATCTGCTTGAACCCCCTCAAGTGTGTATTTTTCATCACCATCGACCGCCTCCTTGGGTTCGTCATCTCCCAACACGGCATCATTGTGGACCCCCTGAAGGTCTAAGCTATCAAAAAAATTCCACCCCCTATGAATTTTTGCCAACTGCAAACCTACAAGGCAAAGCCAACTTTTTACAATGTTTTCTCCTAGATTACACCACTCATGCACATGGTTTCCTTCTCTTGTTGTTTCATGATATCCCATTTCGATGGGATGAACATGCCCAAACCACTTTTGATGATTTAAAAGCGGCGTTGTCCAATGCCTCTTTGATTATTCCTCCCGACTATGATCATGATTACATCCTCTACTTATCGGCCTCAGCCATCTCAGTTGTAGCAGTTCTCGTCGAACTAGGGGATGATGGCTATGAGCATGTTATTTAGTGCATCAACAAAAATATTTCAGGACCACCCCTGAAATACAATCATGAAGAGAAACTATCCCTCGCAGTTGTCCTCGCAGTCCAGAAAATGTGTCATTATATGTTTCTTCGCACTACCAAAGTCATGGAAGATTCCAACCCTATGCCGTACTTTCTTAGTCAGCGGAAAATTAATGGAAAAAATTCCTGATAGATTGTCATCCTTTAGGAATGTGATCTAGAGTTTTCAACTCCCAAGAGCAAGAAAGAACTCGTTCTCACCGAACTCATCATGGTGTTTCCCTCAGACACTAAAGGTTCACCCATCAACATGGATTTTCCCAACAAACACCTCTTCTACATCCCCTCAGATGACCCATCGTATGGAGACGTTCTCGTCTACCTTCAGACATATACGTTTGGGTGCCATCTCTCTTGAGATGATCATTGGTGCCTTCGCCATCAAGCCCCTCGGTACCTCCTCATCGGTCACGTTTTGTATCGATGTGGGGTCAACACCATACTCCGTCGATGTTTGACTATTGATGAAGCAGAAAATGTCTTGAACGATTGCCATAGAGGCTCCTGCAGTGGCCACCTCTCAGGTATGTCCACCACCCAAAAATTCATTCGAGTTGGATACTTCTAGCCCACATTGTTTCATGATAGCACCCATGCTATCAAACGATGTGACAAATGACAACTTTATGCAAACAAAGCTCGAGCTCCACATCAGTCATCACTGTCGGCCCCTTATGTAAATGGGGAATAGACTTCATGACTTGCAACCCTCCATATAGAAATGGATAGAAGTACATTGTCATGGCAGTAGATTACTTTACAAAATGGGCTGAAGCCATGCCTACCTTCAACAATACCACTGACACAACAATGCATTTTTTGTTCAACCACGTCATTACCCATTTTGTAGTTCCACTACAGTTAGTCTCCGAACATGGTAAACACTTTGAGAATGAGATCTTTGTGGAACTCTCCTCAAGGTTAGTATTCTCTCATGAGTTTTCCTTCCCATACTACCCTCAATCCAATGGACAAGTCGAGGTTGTTAACAAAGTCCTCAAAACCATGTTGCAACGCATTGTCAACAAACATAAGACTAGTTGGGATCATATGGTATTTCTAGCATTATGGGCTTATCGCACAATAGTCAAAACTACCACCAATTTTACACTATTTCATCTCGTCCATGGGATTGAGGCCACCCTCCCCATCGAGTGCGAAATTCCCATGTTGCGCACCACCATCGAGCTATTACTTGACACTACTCCAATGGAGCAGTGCTTGATGAACTTAGAATCGTTAGGTAAAGATCGTCGGTCTTCATTACAGAACAATGAGGCAACTAAAAAATGGTCTAAGGCCACCTTTGACCGCCATATCAACCTTCGCTCATTCAACAAAGTGAATCTCATCCTAGCCTATGATATCGCTCATGATACTCTCGGCCATGCGAAATTAGATTCAGTATGGCATGGACCCTACATCATCCAACACTGCCTCACTAAAGGAGCATACATCCTAGCCTCTCCAAAATTCTACCCTCTCAAAGAGCCCATCAACGGGTTGTACCTAAAGAATTTTTATGCTTGAGCATAGTCATTCTACACTAGGATTTTTATTCATACACATTTGTAGCGTTTTTAGTCTTCTTTTTTCGCCTCCACTCCTCATGTCTGATCTACCATTTGCGTTATTGACAGATGTCTCATCCATCAGCCTACCACATCGGTTACACTGGCAAAGCTAGCCGTTGGACACATAATCTCGCTTCGGCCACTTGGGCTCTCTACACCCCCTCACATGAATTGCTCCACTCTAGCGGCATATGTTTGGGCTCAACAGCCAATAACTAATCAGAATACCCATTCGTCATTGGCCTCCTCGTCGAGGCCAGTCACCTCCACATTCATCACCTTAGCATCTTATTAGATTCCTAGCTTGTCATCCTGTAGCTCAACAATGTGCACCGTGTCCGTGATCCTTGCCTCTTTCAAAAATACCTGTAAGTTAGACTCTTATATTACAATTTTGATTCAATTACATTTAAACATATTCCACGACAATTTAATGAAATAGAAAATAACATGGCTAACCTAGTGTTAGACTAGCATTTATCACATAA
Source organism: Picea sitchensis (assembly GCA_010110895.2). Taxonomy (NCBI): domain Eukaryota; kingdom Viridiplantae; phylum Streptophyta; class Pinopsida; order Pinales; family Pinaceae; genus Picea; species Picea sitchensis. The sequence continues at coordinate 20,962 of SNQJ01S0136484.1, forward strand.
AGACATCATCACACATACATAAGTCATAAAATATATGTCACAACATATAGATCAGGCACCATAAAACATCATAAAAACTCATCACATGTACCCATCACAAAGATCCTAAAAAGGGATATCCATATAT
>SNQJ01S0136487.1:8553-25495 GCA_010110895.2 Picea sitchensis
CTCAAACCCATCCCTAGAGCACAAAACCTCACAAATGACACCCATAACCTACTCAAAGGCCAAAGGCCCCCTTCATAGGGAATATGCGTGGTGGTTTAATACCTCATTAATGGGCATGGGATAAATAATTTATATTATATAGGCTTGGGGTAATAATATATATTAATTAATTAAAAACAAATAATAACAAAACATAAAAAAGAATACAAAACAAAAAAAATAAAAACAAAAAACAATATATATTATATAATATATATTAATTAAATTAAAAACAAATAATAATAAAAAATCATTAAAAAAAAACAAAAAAACAAAACAAAAAAAATTTCAAACCTCATAACACAACATTCATCCCCACGCCCATTCCATTCACCTCACACCCATTCCATTCACGACTGCAACAACCACAGAGAGCAGCCAAAGTACCCCACACCCATTCCATTCATGCCAACAACCACAGAGAGCAGTCATTAAACCCCGCATAGGAGTGGAGACAACAACCCTAGGTGCACGAGAGCAGCCATAGTCGGTGAAATCCCACGTGTAGGAGTGGAGACATTCACAGAGGCAAAGAAACGTGCCCTATCCAGCACCCAAACCCGTGCATGAGTGGAGATATTCAGAGTCGGGTCGCAACTTCCATTTGGACATCGACAGAGGCAAAGGAGCCTCATCCGTCCAAACTCTAAAAATGGTAATGGCTCTGATCCTATAATTGCTGCTGAAAATGCTAAAAATGGTTGAGAATGTCATTAAGTGGTATTTTCATTTCGTTTAAGAGTCTATTTGGTTGTCTGCCTCTCGAGGGTGTTTGACAGCTCTGTGTGGTTCCCAAATTTATTTTGAACTGATATCCTAGCACTCCAAAACCACAAAAAATTGAAACCTGGGATAATACCTTCCAAACCCTATATTTCTCTATTTCTAAAAATTGAAATTTCAATGGTTCTTTGGATATCACAATGGTTCTTTGTATATCACATTCGATTTCTAAACTAGCCTATTTGATAGCAATATTGTTTCATAATCTCAATAACCAAAATGCATCTTTGATAAATTTTGTTGCAGCAACATAGAGTGCCTTTGAACTATAAGAGGCAATGATGGTTTGTTTCTTACTCATAAACCTCACTAATCATTGGAACAAATAAAATACATTTTCACTTGTGGACATTTTCTTGTCCACATATCCAACCCAATCTTCATCGACAAAACCATGTAAGTCAAAACTATCATTACCTTGATCTTGATGACTAAGACATAGACGTAGGTTCCTTATACATATGATAATATTATTTTAACAACCATCCAATGTTCCTTTCTTGGTTCAAACATAAATATGCTCCCTATTACCACTAAAGAAGGTGGAATTCATTCTCACATGACCTCAAGAGGGTTGATCCTCATTTCCCTAGTAACTTGCAAGCCTCCATGTTTAGGGACCAATTGTGCAAGAATTCATTGAGGAGGGTCAATATCAATTAGATATAGCTTAATGTGCAAGAATTCATTGAGGAGAGTCAATATCAATTAGATATAGATTTATCTGAACCTTTAAAAATCTCTCTAATAGTATTATTGGATGAAGGTAAGGAAAGGGAATCTAGAAAAGGTGTAGAAATATCCCAAAGTATCATGGAAATGGTGACACTAGCCAATTTGTGTCATATGATTTGAAGAAGGATTGTAGAGATTAGCAATAGTTAATTATTAAGAGACGAAGTAACAATAGCTACATCATCATTTTTATTTTCACAAGGTTGTGAAAAATATTAATTTGGGAGGTGATGACATGCCTCCCAATTGTAGTATCATGAGGCCCATTTTTAAGATATTTTGATCATCTTTGTACTATATGAGACCTCTATTGACCATGATTAATATACTTGTGTTGGGTTTTGTGTAATTTATTGATTATGAAATGATTTGGATGATTGAGTGGGTGTTGTATCCTATTTTAGATATGATTTTGATGATTTCATGCACACCTAAGGCACCACTAACATATGGTTCAAGAAGGTTGAAGTTCAAGGATGCCCTTCACCAACATTGCATGAGAGAAAATGGGGATTGTGTCCGCCTCATCAACCTCCAAGGATTTACAATCCTACAATCACCCAAGGAACCTAATCCATCATCATATCCATTTAAATAATTAAATGGGAGAGGATAACCTAGAAAAAAATAGGTCCCTAGAACATGCAACTATGCAACTATGCAACTTGAGCAACTATGCAACTATGCAACTTGAGAAACTTGATATTGAGCTTACTTATGAAAATTATGCAACTTATGCAACTATGCGATTTTATGCAACTTCATGCAACTATGCAACTTATGCAACTTTGCAACTTATGCAACAAGACTTTGATGATATTCTAACTTGATATTGAGCTTACTAAGGAACACAACACCATTTCATCTAATATCTCATCAATGAATGGAATAGGGAACTTCTCCTTGATGGTGATTTCATGAAGTTCTCTATGCAACTATGCAACTTATGAAATTAACTATGCAACTTATGAAATTAACTATGCAACGAACAACTTGATATTGAACTTACTTATGCAACTTATGCAACTTTGCAACTTATGCAACTTATGCAACTATGCAACTTTATGCAACTATGCAACTTATGCAACTATGCAACTTATGCCACAATGCCAATGCCAACTTATGCCATAACTTTATATTGAGATTACTAAGGAACACAACGCCATAAGTTATGGAAGACTAAGTCATTGGAATTTATGGAAGACTAAGTCATTGGCATTTATGAAGACCGAGGTCTAAACAAGTCCACACATACACACTACATTTCCTAAATACGAATGCACACATTTATGAGTTGTGAGATAAATAATATCACAAAACTTCATTTTTTGGGGGATTGGTTAATTTATATAGATTATTTATTCCACGATTCTCACACTTGACCAGATAACTTAACCAAATCTTAAGAGGGAATTTGAGGAAACAAGGCTTCATCATCTAGACCAAGGTGCAACAACATGTTTTTGAAGAAGTGAAGATGTTGAAGCTATGCACTACACCTATGTTCGCCATATCCATAAGAAAATTATGGTTCCTTTTCCATCCCCATGATAACATATTCACCTCATTCCTTCAATGGTGCCTTTCAGCTAGAATCAATGGCACATGCCCTCACTAATGTCACCTTACAATTAATATTAGTGACTTCAATTGTTCCTTTTCAAAATATCAATAATATCACCTCACCATCATCAATTCCTTTCATGGTTCCTTTTAACATCATCACTTCATGTCTTCATTCATGTCACCTCATGATAATTCCACCTCTAATGCCCTCACTAGTTGTAGGATAGCATTTCCAAATTTCATCCTCCCTCATAATAGTTGTTTCCTCTCACCTCTCTTTCCTTCACTAGTTCAACCCTAGTGTGGTATCCTCTCACCTCTTGTCTCCTGTCTCTTTCACCTTTGCTTGAATGTTGTGCTCTCACAAAAAATTGAAATCCTTATGTGTCATTCCTCTTATGAAACAAGGATTTGTATCATTTTTTCTTTATTACATTGTTATTTTCAATGTTTTACGCACAACATATATTCACAACATCTGGTTTCATAATTAAAAACCCCCCTTTATGAATGAATTACGTGATAAGATATTGGTCAACAAGGTGAAGCCCCCGTGATCCTTATGAGTATTCAAGATGTGTATGGTGGTCTCTATAATCATAAAATTTTACTATGTTAGAAATTATAACATTTGATTCAATGTTGTATAGGTGTACTAAGTGATCTATGACATTTGCATGGTATTTTTAAAATTTTAGTCATTTTGCTTCCATTTATCCAGATAATTAGCTCATACTTTTTGTCATTAGCAATACTTCACACATAGTAATCTATCAAGAAATTATTTCTTTGCTTAAAACCTCTGGCTACTTCCCATAGCTAGTTTTCATCGAAGTTGAAATTCTTTCATTTCATTTTCCTCTTGCATGGTTTAAAGATTCGATTCAAAACGCCATCAATTTCACGACCACTCCTTTGAGTAACAACAACCTAGAATCAAGCGCTAAATAAAATTTATCTAGCAACTTTTCTAGGGCTCTTCAAACCCATATTAGCTTAGGTGTAGAGCTTTGGAATAGGATTGTGAGAATAAATTTCCAAAGTTGCTAAACAAACATAAATCCTTGAGTTAGGGATTTAAATCCAGTTGCTATATCACTAAATTTGGGAAGCCCTTCTAAAACAAGGGTCAATCACAAGGTTGCATTGGGGCCCTGTTGGCGGGCATAAATGACACACCATCAATTGGAAGGTCAAATTTGGACTGGGGTTGTCTAAATAACCCAATCCGTTTGGAATGAAATGACCCGACAATTTTAATGGCTCCGTTGGCCAACTAAAGTCCTAAAAATAATAAAAGAAATGAAACTAATCTAAAGAGCTATGACACTAAGAATATAAATTAAATAATTACAAGCGTCAAAACAGAAACTGGAATATGTGCATATGTTTATAAAAATGTATATACAATTTACAAGATTTACTCGATATCTTGCAAAATGGATGTTTTTGAAAGTGTTTATAAAAGAGATAAACAAAACACATACATTTTTTTGTTTTCTGTTGAATATTTAAAAGTATAAAACTAATGAATGCTAAACAAATATAATTGAAATAAAAATAGACAAACAATCAAAGCTAATTCAGGATGTTCTTATTTCATTATAAATAACTTAACTAAATAACAAGTAAACTAACATGTAACTAATCGACTAAACTAAATTTATCTCCCTATGCAATTCGAGCTCCTAATTGTCCTACGTATGAGGGAAACCTATAACAGAATTGAACTAATACTCCCGGAAATAACTCAAAGATGCATTGAAGAAAGAATATAACAACATAATGATAAATATATAGATCTAATGACCTTATAATAATCAATACTTATAAAGAGAGAAAACTCAATTCAAAGCATTAATTTGATCCATCATTTAATATTCAGAATAAATCGACAATAATTAAATGGAAGATTGATCACATTTATAGAAGGGAACAACAAATTACAGATATCATCAAAATACTTAATAATATGAAATACCATATGATAACCAGACTAAAGATGCATCAACCATAATAACATTTTATAATATGGAGGCAAAAAAACATAATGGGGTAAGCGTCACACAGGTCTAAAGCCAAATGGTTAACAACTTCTCCATATCAGTATTCAAAATCACATGTCCATAATGTATCCCAGCCAAAGATGTCCTTACTACTAAGAGTGACCAATATTTAAACTAGCTCAGGATTCACATACTCTTATCATGCAAGATAGAGTGCAATCCCCAAAAAATAGATAGTATTACAAAAATAGTAAAACTAGAAACCACTCATGTATGAGTTGGTTTGTCAAAATAATAACAAAGTTTTATCAACATAAAAGTAAGAAACTACTGAATAATAGAACGTATGATCCAAGATGTTTTTTCCATGTAATCAAAATCATAATCATCAATTTCCTGTAGATAGCAAAACAAATTTGATATTCATAAAATAATGCTAACTAATATTCAGAAATAGACTGGCTACATAATCATTAATTTCACAGCCATTAGATGAATTGAAACCCTGATTTTTGGTCACAGGACTATCAAAAATGGGGTTTACATTTAAAGACAGGTTCATTGTATTGTCAGCTTGGGAAAAACCATTTCGGCTCAAGAAACTCTCCCAATTGTCCCTGATTTGTGATAGGTGTGATAGCAACAAGATTTTAATGAGCTTGTGATGAAAAAGACTCGATAGAGAGTTCATGCTCTGTCGCTTATAGCGTTTTGACATTTTATAAAGGCTCATTAACAAGTAGAACGACAAGTTCAAATCAAACCCTATGAATAACATGAGCAGACATATGTGGTATAAAAAGACCAAACCATATTGGCCTTCACATGTGATACATTGTTTCAAAATTAAAATGAGGCCGTGCCAACAAGGTTTCAGGAGGTTAATGGGAATACCTTTAGGGAAGTAGGTAGACTCGCGAGCAACCATGAACAAGATCCATGGAACATCCTCCTTTTTTTCATTTTTAAACCACTTTTCACCTTCCTGTGGGAGTCCTGTCGCCCGGGCTACAAAGTCCTCTATGACCTCCAATTGGAAATCCCCGACCTTAGCTCTGAACCCATCGAATGTCTGTGCAAAGGCCTGAGCGACCACAAGATTGTAACCTTTGAATTTCCCGAGGAAGATATCCCAATCGTGAGCCTTCAAATCATTTATGGCGTCATCGTGGGCAAGAAGAGATTGACAACCATTCGGATCGATTCAAACCACAGGGGCCATGGCCACTGTGAAATAGACACAAAAGATATCACAGGAGGTAGTTTTCGGCTTCCAATAAACGAGTAGCAGAGAGAGGTCTTTGCAAACCAAAATGGCCCAAAAACTAGGAAGTTTGGAGACTTCCATGCTGCGATGACTTAGGTTTAGTGATACAGGGAACTGAAGGGCGCCCAGATCTAAGAGCCATTACCCATAATGAATATCAAACCCTCGATTACCATCGTATGCCAATTCAAATAATGAATGGTTTCATTAATGCACATGACAATAGGGCGAGTTATAGTCGTGGGTACAATAGACTAGTACCCAGTGACATGAAAGTTGATATGACTATTGATGGCATGAAACCCATATCAAAAGTTAATCCAATGTTTTGCACATTCATTCATTTCAAAAATAAAACCAAAAGATCAACCATAGAATCGATTAAGTCATGATACCCATAATACATAAAAATTGTGGTGATGATTTAATCCATGAGTTTATGAAACTTGAAGTTTAGCAACATATGGGTGCCTTCAAAGTGAAAATTCTTAGGTAGAAAATATAACTACATAATCATTACTCAAACCAAGTTTTTTTATTTAAATTCATGCTTACACTCATGAATTAAAAAAAAAAAACAAGAGAAAATTTAAATGAAACACTCATAAGATAAGTTCAGCTCAATAATCGCCTCGAAGCTCAGAAACATAAATGTTTATAAATGTAAGGAGGTGGAAGCTACTGGAAGATATAATTTCTTTGTGGTTATTTTAATTGTGATGAAAATCAACAGGATTGTTGGCTACCAACAATGGCGACATACTGGGAGAAGAAGTTATCTCTGCATCACCAGAAAATTTATGTCAAAGGCTCAGATGAAATAAATTTTTGAAACAGTTAACAATAGGTCAAGCATTCCGATCATAACTCATAAAATAATACAGTTTAGCATCAGATGTATTTCTGTTCAAAAAATGTAATCTGGTATCTAATTTATATTACAGGTATAGCGATGTTTATGCAGTTGACTTCGATACTATTGAAGGGGCCACTGCTACCAACAAGCATCCATAGCCTCAGAAAGGATGTCATTTAACCCACTCTAGTACATCTATACTATCCAAGAGTTTTCCATTCACGATAAATAACATCTTCACACTTGATCAAATTAAAATACATACCTGAGCATCTTATTAAACTCGACATTGCTTCACTACTAGCAGGCCTGTTCAGTACCCCGATGAAGTTGCCTTGGTATCATGTGTGCATTTACCCATTGCTAGAAAACCTTTTCAGTGTGCCGGAGGGTTTACATACACTTCCCACACATTACAGTTCTTTCAACCTTCTAGAATTTTTTTATAATTTCCAGAACTTCATGATATTCAAGAGGACGGGGTGATACTGAAAATCTCATAGTTTGGAATGGAAATTTTGATCATTTACAAATTATTCTTCTGTTTTGATGACCTTCATCATGACTTGGACACTTAGATTTTTGTTAAGAAACCATATCGAGGATGGGAAGGTACAGTTGAGTTGTTTTCCTTAAACCAGGGACATCATTAGAAGTTTGTTAAGGATAATCGTGTTTTCTTGTAATTTCAATGGGAAATCAGAAACGATTTGAACATAAACTTACTTCTACTAATATGAGTTTTATAACTTACCACTGAGGTGCTTGGAAAGTTATCAATTGATGCTAATGAATGAGAATTATGATTCCCTTCCACAAATGAAATGGTGGCTCAGACATAATTATTGAGAAAAAAATTCAAAATCACGAAAAATGAAAAGAATCAAAATCAAAACGGAAAAGAAAATTAAAAATATTGACAAGAGAGTGCATCATAAATCATTAGGTGAAATACCTCTTGAGAGCCTGGCCATTCACTGGGAAAGTGTCTTCCTGTCCCTCCAAATTATGCAGACGGAAAGAGCTAGGACTTCAGAAATTACAAATGGTCCTAGCCACGGGTTTTGAAACTTGGTGTGTTCCCTCTTACCCTCGTGGGATTTGTCCCACTTGATCATGGGATTTGTCCCACTTGAGAACCAAATCTACGACATCAAAATTCCTATCAGAATATGAATTTGAATCAACCTAGATTTTTACAATTTCTTGTTGTTGATCCAATTTCTGCTTCGCTTGTGTTCTCACCTCCTCTAGTTTTAACAAAGCATTTATCCGGTTTTCTAGAGGAGGGCACTCTTCTTCTTGAACTTTCTGTGATAGTTGCAGAGAAGGAAGTAATACATGCGGGGGGAGGATGGCTTCTCTTCCATATATGAGGAAGAAAGGGGAGTTACCAACATAAGCTTTTAGAGTTACCCTATCAGCCCAAAGTGCACTTTACAATGCATTGTGCCAATTCTTGTGATTTTCTAAAACTGTCCTTTTAATAATCTTGATTAAATTCTTATTTGTTGATTCTTCTAGACCATTTCCTTGGAGGGTAATAGATAGAAAAATACTTTAGTTTGATCCTTTTTTATAGAGTGAAAACATTCATATCAAGGGACGAAAAATACGAAGCATTATCGAAAACCAGACATTCGGGAATTTTGAATCGAGTAATGATGTGGGAGTTCATAAAAGATACTAACTGGTTTGTGTTGACCACTTTTAAAGGTACAACTTTAGACCATCTTGTAAAATATTCTATTTTTGTAAGGATATACTTGTGCTGCTGCGAAGAAGAGGGATTAATTGGTCCTATGATGTATAGGCCCCATTGCTGAAAAGGTGCATCTACAGTAACAGGTTGCAAAGAGAAAGCTGCATTTTTCACTCGTCTTGCGGCCTTTTGGCAGCTTATACATTTGCGGAACAACGTATGGGAATATTTAAACAAGGTAGGACAATAGTATCCAACTCTTAGCACTTTGTGGGCAGTGGTGTCTCCACCAAAATGACCGCCGACATCACCGACATGAAGTTCAGATAACACTCTTTCAGACTCCTTCTTTTCTAAACAACGTAGAAAAACACCATCAAAGTTATTTTGAAATAATGTATCATTGATTAACTGGAAAGATGCAGATTTAATCCTAAGTGCTCTTCTGTTTTTAGGATCAATATTGTGGGGAGCAGATCCATGTGTTAAGTAAAATCTAATGTTCTCATACCAAGAATTGGGAGTAGTTTGCACATAGTTGATCTGTTTTTCGTTATGTTGATTTATCGTTTAGGTGTTTATTTGACTTTCTTGTTCTTCAACTGAATTGGCCACTAGTTTACACAAGCCTTGACCTCTAACAATTTGTGCAAGAGTTATTTCAAGGTCATATTCATGTAGCGAAGTCATCCAATTTTCCCTTTTCTCAACCAGCTCTTTTTGTACTAACAGGTTTCTCATAGTAGGGTAAGGAACAATAACTTTGGTTTTGGATTTCAACAGGTAGGACCGGAAGTGTTTCATTGCTTTGAAAACAACATATGCCTACTGATCTACTGTTGGGTAATTAAGTTCTGCTCCTTTAAAAGATGAACTCATGAAGGCAATGGGTATCTCATTGCTTTCAACGTTTTTATGTGTAATCACAACAACATAAGATCGGTCAGACGCAAAAGTGTAAAGAGTGAAATCCTGAGAAAAATCGGTACTCATCAAGAAAGGGGCTTCTATTATTTCTTTTCTAATTGAATCGAAAGCCTGACTTTCATGTGGTCCCCAACGGTACAAAACATATTTTTTAATTAAATTTTGTAACGGTCTAACCATTTCTGAGAAACTTGGGACAAATATTCTGACGAAATTAATCTTGCCCAAAAAGGATTGCATGGCCTTTTTGGAAGAAGGATGGGGAAGTTTAGCAATGGCTTGGGTTCTTTCGGGGTCAATAATCACTCCATCCTTAGACACTATAAACCCAAGTATTTTACCTTGCTCTACTGCATAGATCGATTTCTTAGGGTCGAGAGATATGTCGAACTTGCAACATTGTTCCAGGACAGCCCTAAGGTGAGACAAGTGATCTTTCTTGTTTTTAGAAAAGATGGTGACATCATCAAGATAGACCACAACTAACTGGTTAATGAGGCCATGGAAAGAAATATCCATTGCTCTCTAGAAAGTGGCACCGATGTTTATCAGTCCAAAAGGAATTTTCCTATAGGCATAAGTGCCCCATGGGGTATGAAAGGTGGTTTTAAGATGGTCTGAAGGAGACATAAGAACCTAGTTGTATCCCAAAAATCCATCTAATAGAGATAGTCTTTCGAAACCAGACACCTATTGTAGAATTTGTTCAATTGGAGGAACATGGTAGTTGTCTTTATCAGACACTCAGTTTAAGTTTCGAAAGTCGACACAAATTCGAATTTCACCACTTTTCTTCCTTACAGGGACTAAATTAGACACCCATTGAGTACTCCTAACTGGGAAAATTATCTTTGCAGTTAGTAATTTATTCAGTTCCTTTTTAATAGTAGGTTCCAATTTAGGATGCATCTTCCTCAATTTCTGTTCAAAAGGCCGAGTCTGGGGTTTCATAGGGATTACGTGTTGTATGATGTTTGGATCGAAAGTTTTCAAGTCATCATACATCCAAGCAAATACATATTTAAATTCTTTAAATAATTTTATGAAAGTGGATCTTTCTTGCTCAGAACATCCCTTTCCAAGATTAATATTTTGAGGATTATCTTTTGTTCCTAAATTAACAGTTTCATAAATCAAAGAGGAACTGTTAGTTTTATAGTTGACTACCCTTCTAAACTTGTCATGCAAGTCATAAAATTTCTCTAATCTCACAATAGATCTCGAGATAGAGTTTACCAGCTCGGATGTCGATTCAAGAGATGGAGGATCAAATATTACCATGAAGTTTCGAAGGTTCTCGTCATGAGTACCTTCATCAAGGAATGTATCTTGGAAGGTGTCTTCCATATGCAGAAAGTTGATGATCTGCTAGTCGTCATCGAATACTCTCCAATTCGTGATGTTTTCCAGAATTGATGGCCTAAACAACAATTCGATCGAAAATGCATTAGGGGAAATACCTTCAGCAAGCAACATTGGCTAGTAGATCAACTTTTGAATTACTCATCCTAGGAATAGAATTTATATTAAATGCTGAACATTTATGCATCAAACTCATACCTCGGTTTGGTAACTTTTCAGATGTGGTGACAAACAATGTATGGCATTTCTTACCTGTTTGACCATGATTTATGAATCATCGAATACTATAAAATTTTACACGTCCATATCTAGTGATTTCCTAAGTCCTTGTAGAAGTGCTTCATACTCAGCTATGTTGTTAGTACATTCAAACTCCAACCAACAAGCAATAAAAGTTTTATTACCTGTAGGCTCAATGAGTACATAGCCAACACCCACTCCTTCTCGAGATTTGGATCCATTAAAATAAAAGGACCAGATATGTGAGTCATTAGTAGTACTTGGTATATTCGGCAAAGCTGGTGTCTGAGTATAGGATGTAACTTCAGATTGGTGCCTTGGATCAGCGATAGAAGAGATTTTGGTCATGAAGTTACCAAAAAAAGGTATTCGTTCCCTAAATTTCAAATGAATTTGTGAATGTAACGAAAGGATCATTTGTATCATTCAGATCTGTCACGATATTCTTAAGATAACGTTCTCTATTTATCATTATTTTGTTGGGCTATCCTTTTCTGGCAGCCACAAGTGAGACCAATCTGTAGCAAAGTAACCGTGCAGCTGTTCTGACCAATCTCTGCTTAAACACAGACCATAAACTTCAGGGATATCAACAATGATAATATCAATTATCTGATGAACTTTAGGATTGGATGATAATCTAATCATCACATTCTTAAGCTCACCGATCACTTTAACATTCATTTGATCTAGCTGAATAATTTTAAGATCAGAAGGTTGTACTTCTGCATTAATTTTTTGGCATACAGATAGAGGCATCACGTTCGATGATGCACTGGAGTCAACCATACAATTATGTACATTCCTATTAAAAATTTCAAAGTTTAATAAAAAAGGTGGGACATTTTTTCATGTGGGAACAGAAGAATTCTGCTGGTTTTTTATTGTTGTCCCTGAAACAGTTTTATCTACATTTGCTACAGTTTTTTTTGCTAAGTCCCTTTTCTCTTGAGGTTCATATGTATTTTTAGTTGGGACATTTTTAGCTGTGTTTGAATCAATTTCTGCTGATTTTTTGTTGTTAAGATCATTCTTTTTACTGTTTTCAACGATGCTTTGAAGCAGTTTCTGTAAAATAAGAGGAAATTTTAGCAGTTCAAAAACAAAAATATTAGCCCTCAATTTTTTCAGATCTTCAATTAAATCATATTCTAAAACTAGGGCTTCTAGGCTTTGTTTAATTTCAGTTTTCTTTGACTATTTCGGAAACACGTTTTTACTTACTTCGGGAGGGGGTTTGTTTTGCATTTTTCTTCTTGTGTTGTAGGGGTGGACAGTTTCAAAATTTGCTTGGAAGATACTGTCCGACAAGTGATCGAAAATAGGAGGAGATGAGTCCTCCTCTTCTAGTACCTCTTCCTCAACTGTATCATCGGAATTTTCAGGGGGAACAGAAACAAAATTATCATGTGTTTCTAATATGGTTTGCAAAGCATACTGTAAACTTTCAAAATTTAGACCTTTTGTGGTCGGGTTTGGCCGATTTGGAGGAAAAGGCTTTCTAAAAGGAGGTTTGAAACTTCCTTTTCTTGTGGATGCCTCCTCGGATGATCTCTTCAAGTCAACGACCTGATTGGATAGTTTTTGGAAAGATTTCTGCAAGCTCTCTAAGTCTAAAGTTTCTTGTTGATTTTTAGGTTGGGGAGGCCAAATTAGAATTTATATTTTCTTCTTAGAAGACAAAGTTGTTTCAGCTTCACTATTAAGATTATCTTTTAAGCTCAATATATCTTTCTCAATTTGACTAGCCTCCTCAAAGGCTTCTAACAACGTGTTATTTTTGGACCTTTTAACCCATATGGATATGTTATTGTGCAAGGCTTTAGCATAATATGCAACAATTAAACTTTTTGCGGGCATCGAATCTGCAAGGATTTTTTTCTTTAACGTCAAAAACCTTTGGTTAAAGTCATTTACTTTTTCTTTAGGATTCATTTTTAAGATGGAGAGTTCCATAAACAAGACTTCTGGAGATTTATCAACTCCAAATTTTTCCAGGAAACAAGTTTCAAGCTTTTCCCAAGAGGCGATGGTCCGGGACTGTAGAGAAAAATACCATGTGGAGGCATTTCCCTCAAAAGTATAAGGAAATAATTTGCATACTAAATCCTCATTCTCAACACTCTGGAGCCTAATGGCCAACATAAATTTATTGATATCATCCTCAACTGATTGCTTCGAATCTAGATCAAATTTGGGCAGCCATTTCTCCGGATGCTTAGGTAATGGGTGTTGGGGTCCAGGTACAGCCACATCCTCTTGATCGGGCCAAGGTCTATCAACATTATTTTGGTTTTCCATGGGAGTTGGTGGCGTCAAAGGATGAGATGGTTCTGATGAATAATTACCTTCGTTTGAAGACTCTCCTCCTGAAGAGAATGGAGAAGAACCAGGTGGAGACGATGGAATACCAGATCCTCCAGCTTCAGGGATGAGTGTTTTAGTGGGATTGATAGTATTTCCACCCAAAGGATTTTCGAGAAGACTAGTGCCTTGAGGTTGTTCTTGGATATCCATGAAATCAAAGGGTTGATTAAGTGGCCTACCAGGTTGTCTAATATGGGATAAGGCACTGTGAATTCTTATGAGCGACTGACGGACAATTTCTTGGATGTCAATCCCTTGACAAACTGGTGTCACTGGTTCAAAGGGAATATCAGGGTTATCATTTGAGGTAGTTGTTGTTTCAAGTGTAAAGTTATTTTTTGAGCGAATACGCATTACTACGGTACTGTGAGTGTGTGGGGGAGGAGTCTTGTGACCTCCACGTGCCATCGATTAAATTCAGGCCCTCCTTCTAGCACCATTTGTTGGCGGGCGTAAGTGACACATCGTCAATTGGAAGGTCAAATCCGGACCGAGGTTGTCTAAATAACCCAAGCCGTTTGGAATGAAATGACCCTACGGGTTTAATGGATCCGTTGGCCAACTAAAGTCCTAAAAATAATAAAATAAATGAAACTAATCTAAAGAGCTATGACACTAAGAATATAAGTTAAATAATTACAAGCATCAAAATAGAAACTGGAATATGTGCATATGATTATAAACAATGTATATACAATTTACAAGATTTACTGGATATCTTGCGAAATGGATGTTTTTGAAAGTGTTTATAAAAGAGATAAATAAAGAACATACATTTTTCTGTTTTCTGTTGAATATTTAAAAGTCTAAAACTAATGAATGCTAAACAAATATAATTGAAATAAGAATAGAAAAATAGTCAAAGCTAATTCAGGCTGTTTTTATTTCATTATAAATAACTTAACTAAATAACATGTAAACTAACCTGTAACTAATCGACTAAACTGAATTTATCTCCCTGTGAAATTCAAGCTCCTAACTATCCTGCGTATGAGGGAAACCTGTAACAGAACAGAACTAATACTCCCATAACAAACTCAAAGATGCATTGGAGCAATAATATAACAACAGAATGATAAATATATAGATATGATGACCTTATAATAATCAATACTTATAAAGAGAGAAAACTCAATTCAAAGCATTAATGTGATCCATCATTTAATATTTAGAATAAATCGACAATAATTAAATGGTGCATTGATCACAGATATAGAAGGGAACAACAAATTATAGACATCATCAAAATACTTAATAATATGAAATACCATATGATAACCAGGCTAAATCCGCATAAACCGTAATAACATTTCATAAGATGGAGGAAAAAAAACATAATGGGGTAAGCGTCACACGGGTCTAAAGCCAAATGGTTAACAACTTCTCCATATCAGTCTTCAAAATCAGATGTCCATAATGTATCCCAGCCAAAGATGTCCTCACTACTAAGAGTGACCAATATTTAAACTAGCTCAGGATTCACATACTCTTATCATGCAAGATAGAGTGCAATCCCCAAAAAATAGATAGTATTACAAAAATAGTAAAACTAGAAACCACTCATGTATGAGTTTGTTTGTCAAAATAATAACAAATTTTTATCAACATAAAAGAAATAAAATACTGAATAATAGAGCATATGATCCAAGATGTTTTCTCCATGTAATTAGCATCATAATCATCAATTTCCTGTAGATAGCAAAACAAATTTGATATTCAGAAAATAATGCTAACTAATATTTAGAAATAGACTGGCTACAAAATCATTAATTTCACAGCCATTAGGTGAATTGAAACCCTGAATTTTGGTCCTGGTGTTAGCACTAGAAGTCACCTCTGGATTGAGGTAGAGGTAAGCTCAGTACCCATCAGTTTATATGTCACAATGAATAAAATTTAAAGGGGGTTGAATGGATGCAGACTCAAGATAATATCGCTTTAACTCAGAAAACGGGGTTGGCGTGCACAGGAAGATAAGGTATTGATCTAACTTCAGTTAGTAAGCAGAGGTATAGTGGTGAGTAGGAGGAATAACTTGAGGAGAATGTAAAGGTATGCTATGGACATCTGGTCTTCCAGCAGCTAGAGGAAAGAAAAACTCAAAAGAAAAGATCCTCTTGATTCAGAGCTTCCAAGAACTAAAAACATTACAACAACACTGCAATGAAACATACATTACAATATCGTCGCAACAACTCGAATGGATCACCCATGCCCGATATTTTAGTATCAGAGGAAAAAGAGATGGGAAAGAAGGTTGATTGTTATTAAACAAGAAGTCTCAAACTGTAATACATAACCAGAGAACCAGAGGCTTTACTAAAAATTTACAATAAGAAGCATAGCTCAACCATTGACCATAACCAAATGGAAAAAATGCCTACATATACTTAGAGCTCTGATTTCCTAAAATGCGATCATGTCATGCGTTCAAGGCTTTGTGTCGATGAGTTTCTCTGTCAAGATGCGCATGCAAACGTAAGTCAGACTACCCATACAGTCTTCTATTAGACACGATCTCTGGCAGACCGGACTGACATCCTGCTTCCACGGTTGGTCTCTTTCTAGCCTTCCATTTATAGAAAGAGACAATGTCTCAACAACCTCACCCACTTCCATTAAATTCTCTGCATCGGGATCGGGACGAGGCCAGAGTCAACCTGGCACTTGAAAAACATGCTGACCGCACCCCCTAAATATCTACCACATGAGCTTTGTTGGATGTTGGCCGGGAAGACGAAAGGCGAACGTAGATGAAGGCGAGGGGAGATGGCGAGACGATTAAATAAAACTAGCACGGAACAGTGACAGAGCAGTATTTATGTGGATGATGTGGATGGTGGAACGATGATTGGGACAACATGGGCATCAGAACATAGGCACTGAGGTGTAAAGGTGTGGGGGTGATGTGGCAAGGAGAGAGGGTGTGGTGGTAGAGGGAGAGTGGGGACAACCATATAGGTGGAGGTGACATGGGAGATAGATGGAAGGAGGTGAGAGGTGGAGGTGAAACGGAAATGTGACATGAAGCGGGAGTGGGAGACACATGGCAGGCAGGGGTAGAGGGAGGAATGGCACTGACATGACATCAG
>SNQJ01S0136494.1:0-25495 GCA_010110895.2 Picea sitchensis
GGTGTCTATTTTCCTTGTTTTCTGAGAAAATAAAACATTTTAGAATTTTTTCAACTTCTAGTAAACAAACGTATTTTTTTTATTTAGAAAATAATATGCAGGCATTTTTTTTTTTTATAAAATTAACTAAAATTACTAAAAAAAAATTAAATTGAATACAAATTGTATCAAAAGAAAGTAGATTCAATTATGAAAATGTTGGTAATACTTCCAAAACCAGACTCATAGTATTTTAAGAAGTTTGTTCTTCCCCAAGTTGGAGTACATTGAAGTGAACACATACTTTTTTGAAAAGTGTCATAATTACAGGTTTTCGGTTGAAAGTTCGTATGTTTCGGTTGAAAATTAGTTTTAATGGAAAATTGTTATTAGATTTAAAATGTGTGCTATATTTTTCAACGATATTGTTAGGTTTAACTTTCGGCCAAAAACTAGTTTGGCAAAAAACTATTTCGGCCGAAATATTCAAGAGCTTGGCCGAAAACATGCCATTAGCAATTTTCCCCTAGGGTGAGGCGTTATAATCAACGCTGATGATTTACCCCGTCTACCATCCATGAAACATGGGGAAGTATTCAGAGGGTTTTTAACGAGTCTCTTTCCTTGGAAATATATATATATATATATATATATATATATATATATAATTATGAAAATGTTGGTAATACTTCCAAAACCAGACTCATAGTATTTTAAGAAGTTTGTTCTTCCCCAAGTTGGAGTACATTGAAGTGAACACATACTTTTATAAAAAGTGTCATAGTTACAGGTTTTCAAGCTGAAAGTTCGTATGTTTCGGTTGAAAATTAGTTTTAATGGAAAATTGTTATTAGATTTAAAATGTGTGCTATATTTTTCAACGATATTGTTAGGTTTAACTTTCGGCCAAAAACTAGTTTGGCAAAAAACTATTTCTCGGGCCGAAATATTCAAGAGCTTGGCCGAAAACATGCCATTAGCAATTTTCCCCTAGGGTGAGGCGTTATAATCAACGCTGATGATTTACCCCGTCTACCATCCATGAAACATGGGGAAGTACTATTCAGAGGGTTTTAACGAAATCTCTTTCCTTGAAATATATATATATATATATATATATATATATATATATATATAACCTTACATTGCTTTGTTACTAACAAAAAATGGATAATTTATATAAGTAAAAATGGTTGTAGCTAGGCTAATAACACTCTTAAAACATACATATTGTCTTCATGGTTCATATTGTTTGCACATAATGAGTTCAAAATATAGAGTTTTCTAATATCTGCTAGCAAAAATCCCCATATTTTTCTACTACTATATATCCTATAAAAGACACATAAGATACTATGAAGTTTAAAAAACATAGACTAATAAAAGGAGTGATGACTTGCAATGTCTTTCAGGCTCGTACTTGTATGCTTAGGTTCTTGTTCTCCAATTTCCATGTCTTCCATCAGTTGAATGACAATGTATTCATCTTTATGTTCACCTTGATCTAACATATGCTGATTAGAGGTGACTGACTGAGTTTCTTTGTTCAGATTCTCGAACATAGATTTTAAGAAGTTATATTCTATATCAAGAATGACCAGTTGTTGTTTGACTTGCACCAGGGTGCTCATAATATCTCTAGTTTGTGAAATGTATTGATACTCATATTCATGAAATTTTGGTGATGAGAGTAATAATGGAAGCTCTATTTCCCTGAATCATTTCTTCATGGGTTCTTAATATCTTTCTTCACTCTTGCAAGTTGTGTTGGTCCATGGTGGATGATTTTTCTTCTATCTGTATAATAGTTTGTTGAGTCTTTTTTAAATAGAAAATCGATAGACCTGAAACAAGATGTACTTGAGGAGATTCAACACAATCTACTTGGAATATTCCCTTATTAATAGAAAAACAACACTCTGCTCCATATCTTGAAAGTGAAGGGAGAAAAAGTGTAGTAGCTACACCCCTTCAGGAAAACTCAAAGACAAAACTAGACTTCCTATAACCATGAAGGATTGCATTGACAACAATCACCACCAATTTCTCGACTAAATATATTCAACAAAGAACAATCTGAACTAAAATCGTTGTTGACCTAGAGGACAAGATTAAATTCTTGGGGAACTTAAATAACTAGAAATTCCCCCAACTACAAGCACAGACGAATGCTTGAGACCTAGAATAACTTCCCCTGAGAATTCAAAGTCGAGACTGTAATGCCCATATTTAGAGGGGAACACAGTACTAATTATGTGCTCTTGAGCATCAAAACTCAACAATAGACTTACAATCAAAATGAAGATAAAACCAACCAACCTGAAATTTAGAGATGGATCCAGATGAATTTTAGAGGAGTGAGGTTGTCCACCTTCCTCCCATCGAATAAGCATTGATTTGGCCACTGTCCCACCTTGTTTATGATGAGTTAAATTTGGATATTCATTACCTTTTGTCCCTGTAGATGAGAACATGTGCAAGGGAGCCTTGAGTCTCATTATGTTAATTTATCTTCCTTAGTGGATGGGTTAACACATGATGAACACATGGCTTAGTGTGCTTGTAGTACTCGTCATCAATTTTGTTGAGGGTGTTTAAGGAACACTTTGGAGGGTTAATTGGCCATTAATCCAAATATCCTCAATTTTTAAACCTATTTCCTTGTTAGCTAACATATATGTTTGGGCATTCTAAATCCTTAGCACATGGAAATAAAATACCTTTTGAATTTTTCAACCTCATTTTTCACTCAAGCCAATATAGAGGCAAGGTGATAATCTGTTGGACTAATTTTTTTATGCACCAACGTGATAACAATGATAGAATCTTCCAAGATGATTAAGTTTTGAATTTGCTTTTCCACTTCCAATTTTAGCCCTTGAAGTAAAGTGTAAGCCTCTACTTGATTATTTTATGAGATTCCTAACATTTGGGCATATGAGGTTTCCATTTTTTCTCTAGGATCAGTGAAGATAACCTTATATTGTAGCATAAGGCTATGACTTATATATTTACATGTTAAATTTGTAAACATTTTGGTCATTGACTCTATGAATTTTGGTCAATGAATCTATATGCAATTCATTTTCATAAGATAATCTTTCTTCCAAATCATGTCTATCCAAACAGGTTTTAAATATTATATTGTTCCATGTAGTAGTTCCATTGGAGTGTATTTAAAATATAATGCAACTGGAAGAGCATTGAATAGTAAATCCCCTATATCATATGCAAAATCATCTAAGCATAATAAGTTATCCTTATCTAGAGAGATCCATGTTATTGCACAGTTTGTAGTTTGGAAAAACCCAACCCAAGCAACAAATGTGAGAGAAAACTAGAGACACCTATCAATGTCACCTCAATAGATATCCACCTCATTTTAGTGAGAAGGACAAGTCCAATGCAAGGGAGGCTTCCGAGGTGACCCTAGGGGGATTGCAAGGGAGGCTTCCGAGGTGACCCTAGGGGGATTGCAAGAGAGAAGCCAAGGAGAAAAATGAGGCACCCCTATAGATTACAAAGAAATGTTCTAGGAGCTTGATGGAGGTTGAATATCGGGCTAGAGAAGGTTTCCAATGGAGAGTACCTACGAACCCAATGTTAGACAATGGAAACCAATAAAATATATGATGACAATGAGCCCTAGAACAAGAGGGAAATCAACAAAAACCATTGTTGTCCCAAAATTGTAGCATACAAAAACAATATATTAGCAATGAGATAGTTATAACAATTGCATTTATATCATCTAATTCAACATATGAAATTAGATCAATGAGCATACAACTTAGAGATAATGGTCCAATGCTTAGCACAATGAATTAGATGACAATAGAAGGATGAAAAAGTAAGTTATTGTTGGGTATGTGTTATAGTTTTTGCATGTGTGTGTGTGGGGGCGTCAGATTTGAAAACTGCGTCGGACGATCCCGCATTTTGGGTGGTTTTTAACGATTTTTGCTATTTTAGCAGATTTTTGCTATTTTGGGCGGTTTTCTAAATTAATCCTGAATGAAGGGATTAGGGTTTTGGTAGCTATGGAATACATAAATTTTTTGTATATATTGTATGGTGAATTATGAAATTAATATAATGAAGAGTTGAAAGGTGCGACACCAAGGAAGACTGGTTTTCTCTCAGTTAAGGGTTTTCGGTGTAAATCTCTGTGTACTGTGTATGAGCCATTGATTAATTTCTGGTTTTCTTAAGAATTTATATGCATTGCTTTACTTCATAAGTTTAAAACTTACATGTGGTATCAGAGCTCGTTTTTGGCTTCAGAGGGACGCCTTTCTTGCTGAGGGTTTGGATCGGTCTTGATAGATCATGTTTATCTTGGGTCTGTGATAAACCTGGGTTTAGTGGGATATTTTGTAGTGGTTATTTGAGTGTAGAAAGAGGAATGGTGAGCTCTTCTAGAATCGAGATAGAGAAGTTCAACGGTAAAAACTTTGAGCTATGGAAGCTCAAGATGGAGGACCTTCTTGTAGACAAAGAACAATGGATCGTTGTGGATCCTGGTACATAGCCTACTAGTATGCAACCTACTAGCACACATACGACTGGTACAAAACCTACTAGAACACAAACTACTATTACACCAACTACTGGTATGTCAAAGTAAGATTGAGAGAAATTGGACAGAAGAGAAAGGAGTACTATTCAAATTTGCCTGGAAGATTCGGTGTTGTTGAATGTCTCCAGATAATCTACAGCCAAGGAGCTATGGGATAAGTTAGGGAATTTGTATCAATCAAAGTCTTTGGTAAACAAGTTGTTTCTTTGAAAGAAGTTGTATCATCTTAGGATGGAATATGGAGATTCTGTGACAGAACATCTAAATGCCTTTAATACTCTGGTAAGTCAACTTTGTTAATATTACGATTGCAAAAGAAGATAAGTGTATTACTTTGTTATGTTCTTTGCCAGACTCTTGGGATAATCTAGTTGTAGTAATTGGTAGTACCACTCAATCTACATTGAAGTATGAGGATGTAGTTGCATTCTTGTTATCTGGAGAGATGAGGTGAAAAATCATGGATGGTCATAACACAGATGCTTTATTTGTAAGAGGTCGTACTCAAGACAAGAATGTTGGTAAGTCTTCATGGGGGGAGATCTAAATCTATAGGTAGATCTAAGTCTCTAGGAAAATATTTGAGGAAATGTTGGAAGTGTGGTAAAACAGGGCATTATAAGAAATATTTCATGTCGAAGAAGGTTGATAAACTAAAGGGATCTAATAGTATCTCTTCCATAGAGGCGAAAACCTCCACTAAAGAAGGAGGTGATGTTTACCTGGCATCTACAGGTACACATGCATACCATGATGTACGGTTGATCGACTCATGTGTGTCATACCATATGACTCCTCATAGGGAGTGGTTCTGTGAATATGAAAAATACGATGGTGGTGATGTATTCCTAGGAGATGACTCGACATCCAAACTCATGGGATGTGGAAGGGTTACGTTGTTTCTAAAAGATGGAAGGATTAAAACTCTCCCCAGGGTTCTGTACATTCCAAAACTAGCTAGGAGCCTAATATCTGTGAGAAAGTTGGATGATGCAAGAGTGGATACTGTATTGGGAAAGGGAACTTGCAATATGGTACGAGGAGAAATGGTGTTGATGAGGGGAGTTTGGTGTGGAACTTTTTACAAGTTGTTGGAAAACACTTATACTAATGGGTGTAACCGTTCTGTTGTCCCTGATATGACGAATAAAGAAGACAAGACCAATATTGTCCCTGGAAAGAAGACCATGTTGTGGCATCAAAGAGTGGGGAATATTGGAGAAAAGGGCCTTCGAACACTACATGGTAAAGGTATGGTTGAAGGTATGTCTAATTGCACTCTGGCTTTTGATTTCTGTGAATATTGCATATATGGAAACCATAATCGAGTAAGATTCCCATCTGGTGCTACAAGAGCAAAGGGGATCTTAGAGTTGATACAAAGTGATGTGTTTGGACCTCTACCTATTCCATCACTAGGTAACTTTGTGTATTATGTTTCATTCATAGATGATTTCTCAAGGAACACATGGATTTATTTTCTTAGAAAGAAATCCAAGGTATTTGATAAATTTAAAGAGTTTAAGGCTCTGGTAGAAAATCAAATAGAGAAGAAAATAGAGGTATTGAGGACAGATAATGGTGGAGAATTTTGCGGAAATGAATTCAAAGAATTTTGTAAGAAGTGTGGTATAGCAAGGCATAATACTACTCCATACACACCTAAGCATAATGGAGTTGCAGAAGGGATGAGCATGACACTGATGGAAAAAACAAGGAGCATGCTCAGCAGTGCCGAGTTAGGACATGAATTCTAGGCAGAGGCAGCGGGTACAACATGTTACCTGGTCAATCGATCACCCTCATCAACATTGGATGATAAAAATATACACTATTTATGGATTGGAAAGAAAATCTCTCTTGAACATCTTAGAGTGTTTGGTTGTGATGCTTATGTACATGTTCCAAAGGAAAATAGGAGTAAGTTGGATAAAAAAGATGAAAAGTGTATCTTTATTGGTTATAAAGACGGTGTGAAAGGTTATAAGCTTTGGAACCCAGAAACCAAGAAGACTGTTTATAGTCGAGATGTTGTTTTCAGAGAGGTAAAATACGTTTCCAAAAAAAAATTCCTACCAAGGCCAGAAGAACTTGAGAAAATAGAGTTTGAGTTGGATGATGCAAAATCCGAATCATCTGAAGAAGATGAAGCAGAAGAAGAAGAACCTCATACCCCAGTATCGAGGAGATCAGTGAGGGAAAGAAGAAAACCATAAAGGTATAGTCCACATGATTTTCGTTCTAATTTTTCTTTATCTATTACCGATGATGATCCCATAACTGTCAGGGAAGCAGTGAATTCAGAGGATAGTAAACTCTGGAAGAAGACCATGGTTGAAGAAATGGATTCTTTGGATAAGAATGAGGCATGGGATATAGTTGAGTTTCCAGCAGGAAGAAAATTTGTTGGTAGCAAATGGTTGTTTAAAAAGAAGTTTAATGCAGAAGGAAATGTGGAGAAATACAAATCTTGGTTAGTAGCAAAAGGTTTTTCCCAGGTAGAAGGAATTGACTTTGGTGAGATTTTTTCTCCTGTTTCCGAGTTAAATTCTATTATATTTCTTTTATCTATTGTTGTTGATTTTGATGTTGAAGTAGAACATATGGATGTGAATACAACATTCCTACATGGAGATCTGGAAGAAGAAATCTACATGAAGCAGCCAGAAAGATTTGTAGTGAAGGGAAATAAAGAGCTAGTTTGTAAGCTAAATAAGTCACTATATGGTCTGAATCAATCACCTAGGATGTGGTACCAAACGTTTGACACATACATCCTTGGATTGGGATTTGTGAGAAGCAGGGCTGATCACTGTGTATATTCCAAGCAGGTTGGTAATCACTTAATTTATGCAGTGTTGTATGTTGATGACATGTTGCTGGTAGGAAATAACATGGATGTTATCAAGGAGGTGAAATCACAACTATCCTCCAAATTTGACATGAAGGATCTCGGTGCTGCTAACTTCATTCTGGGAATGGAGATTAAAAGATATCGTGAAAACATGAAACTATGGTTGAATCTGAGAAAATATGTTGAGATGACATTGCAGAGGTTTAATATGCATGGAAGTAAACCGATCAAGGTTCCTATTCCTATAGGTGTAAATTTATTTGCAGATCAGTGTCCCAAGACACATGAAGAAGAAGAGGACATGTCCCATGTTTCGTATGCTAGTGAAGTTGGTAGTGTGATGGATGTAATGGTTTGTACTAGACCAGACATTGCACATGCAGTGGGATTTTTGATTAGGTATATGTCAAAACCAGGGAAGGAGCATTGGAAAACAATAAAGAGGGTCTCCACGTATTTGTGTGGCACTACCAATTATGGATTGTGCTACCAAGGAAGACTAGGATTGGATAGAGTGGTGGACATACATGGCTTTGTTGATGTAGACTGGGCTGGAGATTTGGATCATAAAATATCTACAAGTGGGTACATATTTAACCTATTTGAAGGAGAAATCAGTTGGATGAACAAAAGACAGGCTGTAGTGGCACTCTCAACTACAAAAGATGAATACATGGAATCCACTCATGCAAGCAAGGAAGTAGTATGGTTACAGAGATTGTGTTCAGGTATTTGGTTGGTACAACAAGCAGTGAGATTAGATTGTGACAGTTAGAGTGCAATCTTCCTGGAAAAGAACCCAATTTATCATTCTAAGACAAAGCATATTGATGTTCAGTATCACTTTGTCAGAGACATGGTTGAAGAAAAGAAGGTGTTGCTGGAAAAAGGTTGACACTTTGAAGAATGTTACAGATTCATTGACAAAGTTTGTGAGCACAAAAAAGTTCTCTTGGTGTAGAGTTACAATGGGCATTGATGCCCTGGATTGTTGACTATATAATCATGTGGACCCCTGGATGCAAACAAAACAACAAGTGAGATAATGTTGGGTATGTGTTATATTCTTTGCATGTGTGTGTGTGGGCGCATCGGATTCAACAACTGTGTCTGACGATCTCAGATTTTGGGCGGTTTTTAGCGGATTTTGCTATTTTAGCGGATTTTTTCTATTTTCGTAGGTTTTCTAAATTAATCTTGGATTAAGGGATTAAGGTTTTGGTAGCTACAAAATACCTAAAACCTTTGTAAATATTGTATGGTGAATGGTGAAATTAATACAATGAAGAGTTGAAAGGTGTGGCACCAAGGAAGGCTGGTTTTCTCCTGGTTAAGGGTTTCTGGTGTAAATATCTGTGTACTATGTGTATGAGCCATTGATTAATTTCTATTTTGCTTAAGAATCTATATGCATTGCTTTATTTCACAGGTTTAAAACTTACATTTATCAGCTAGATTTATGACGACCTTATGGTTTTATATTACTTTTTCTACAACAAAAATATTTAGCCATGGAAATCAACTAGTAAATGGACCAAAATGAAGCTTAAGACAAACACCTCCGACTCCAATGATAAAGGAATGATTTCCTTGGTTAAATTGCAAGTAAAATTAAAGACAACAACCATTATATAATCCATAATTGTTGTAGAAAATAGTTTATAACAACAACTCAATCACTTGGTTAATTATGATGCCCTTTGCATAGAAGAGAGACAATAGCATGTAGAATCAAACTCTATTGTTAGAGGTTTCAAACCACTAAATTTCACATTTATCAATGCAAGATTTTACAATCTTGAATGCAACTAGTTCATTGTCTATTGGGTTATGGAGACTCTTGCTTGGTCACAACCAAGTTAAAATAGGGTTTAATGATTTTCTAGGGGTGTAAACCCTCTTACTCCCTAGAGAAGTTAAACCCTAGAAAGGTTTTTCTACAAGGGTGTAAACCCTCTTACTCTTTGTAGGAAATCCTTAATCCCTTTTATTGACAATATCATAAATTTCCTTGATGGAGGGTGTATTCTCTTATACTCCTCCCAGGGTTTAACAAAATAACCTTGAATTCAAGAAGAAACACACAAAAATGTAGAAATTCCTTACCTAATGAAAGAATTAGCAAGCACAACCCTTACTTATCAAAGAAAATCCAATGATTTTCCAAGAAGAAGCATCCAAGAGAAGTTGCTAGCCTTTATTTCACTATTAGACAAGTTATGTGTCCATTTTGCACAAGAAAAGAAGAGGATGGAATTTCGTTCCAAGAGAGCTATCTCTTAAATGATGAGTTATGATTTGTGACAAATGAATTGCCTAATATTTATATGAGGAAAACCAAGCCCTAGTTTTCCACTTTACAATCAAATCCATAATTTTAGGCTAAAATACAAATTTTCCAATTCCTCTC
The DNA here is from genome assembly GCA_010110895.2 of Picea sitchensis. Taxonomy (NCBI): domain Eukaryota; kingdom Viridiplantae; phylum Streptophyta; class Pinopsida; order Pinales; family Pinaceae; genus Picea; species Picea sitchensis. The sequence continues at coordinate 9,823 of SNQJ01S0136494.1, forward strand.
AAATGGCTTGGTCTCTCAATGTATTGGCCCACCTTGAATGTCTCTTAATTTACAATAATATACAAAAAAACTTTGAAACTAAATCTGTTTAAGATCCACTTAACTCTCAACTATTTCCTAAGGATCTTCTTAGATCCACTATTCACTCAACCAAACCCTAATTCTAGAATCCCTTAATATCTAAGATCCTCATGATATCTTCACAACCCTAAGATCTCTCAACTCCTCACCAAACTTCTCGATATCCCTTCTTAGAAGTAGATCTATGAAATCCAACTCACACACATCCTTCTAGATTTTCCACAAAACATAGGTAAATACACCATCTACTCACTAGGGAACCAACTCCCTTGGTAAACATAAGAATCCCTAAGTCTTGTCATTTGTGCAAAATTTATGGAAGCATGATGCTTCTGCATTAGTGGATGCTGTAACTTTTCGCTAAGACCACAGATTAAGTCATAAGTACAACCATTGGAAAATTGTTTTGGAGAGGAATGCATTTAAGGAATGATATTTTGGAGTAGTGCATTAATATTCTTCATAATTTAAAATGAAGAATGAACTGTAATCTAATTAATAAAGTTTTTCAATATGTTTAATTCTAACAACAATTATTCCATGCACATTCTTGCAGAATTAGAGATACAAAAAAACATACTTTAGTTCCTACATGAGAACTACAGATATGGAGGATGCTCAAGGGTCTTACAACCATGAAGAAGAAATTAGAGGTATGCATTTCAGCATTGGTAATGATGAGATTGAGTTTAATGGGAGAAGAGAGAAGAAAAATCCTATAACTATGAGAAGCATGCAAAAATTAGTGCAGATCTATAGAGACGATAATGAAAGGATCATGAAAGATCAAGATGAGAAACTCCAAAGCCTAAATATGCTACAGAATAAAGTAAAAAAATATTCAGGAACAAGGACAAAAGCTACTACCAAGAAAGTGGAAGTGTCTAGGTCTCATGATAGTGTTGGACACACCAACCACAATAAGAGGGGGGGGGGTGAATTAGTGTGAGACTCTTTTAACACTTCTTTCAAACTTTAGTTAACAATCACCATTTACTCATTAGTTCCATTCACACTTAGTTTCTTTCATGTAAACATATCTCAACAACATACATCAACAATAAATAACTTTGAACCATCACAATAATGAACACAAAGAGCACCAGATATATGTTTAAGATTTTTGTATTATATGTTACAGGAGACTACAATCTTAGGTTTTATCAGCACAACTGAAAAGAGCACCAAATGAAAGAGAGCACCAACTGAAAAGAGCACAAAATCAAAGAGAGCACCAACTCTCAATTGCAATTCCAAGCCTGCATATCTTAGCACCAACCGAGATGTGAGAAATCCAAATCTTAAGTACAAGAACCATCTTGTAAACAAAAAACAATCTGTCAAACTGTACCAACAATCTATACCAAGAAAAATGCATCAACTATGCACAACATAACCCGTCACAACAACTTGTCACCTCAACCTGTCTCATCAATCTCATCATCCAAATCTAATCTATTCACAAATATCAATCATCAAGTCAACTCTCAACCATATGCACAATATCACCAAGTTAACCAACAAGATACCTCTAGCAATACACCATACTCTCCATAAACCAAATACCATAAGCCCTTACACAAGACCATGTGATAAAACTATACCTTTAATACTGTAGATATCATCAAGACCTATACCATACCATGCAACAATTGGAACAATTCCAGTATGAAAATCTGATGTGGTTATCGAATGACCAACTTTCTGCAACTGCCAAATCTGTTGTCGCAATTTTTCTGCCGTGGTTTTGTTGCCACGGTTATGCTGCCGTAGTTCTGCTGCCATGATTCTACTACTGCGATTTTGCTACTGCGGTTTTGCTGCCATGATTTTGCTGTCACGATTCTATTGTGATGATTCTTCTACTGTGGTTCTGCTGCCACAATTCGTTTGCCTCAAATTTTCTCTATCAATAATAACTTCTCAAATAACCTTTCACAAATGGATATTCAATATGCTCAATGATAATACACATAAGAGACCATTTCTAACTTATTTATACTTCTCCAAGTAACTTTATCTAGGGGTTATCTTCTAACCAACTTACCAGACTTCCTTCTTTTGGGGCTAACCCACTTCTAACCACTTTGTCCCCTTACAACCACTTTATGCACAAATTGTAAACTCTCCACTTCTAGTTGCAACTAATTTATTTTTAATTATTTTCTTATTGCAACCACTTAACCCATGACTAACCACTTTGAGTGGTCAACTTCTTCTAGGAGCTTCTAGAATAATTTGACTTCTTTGACCTTATAGGGGCTTCTAGATAACTAATGAGGGTTCTCCAACTTTACATGGCCATAACTTTGTAACCGTGAGGAGTTATGTGACATTCCAAATATCATTGGAAACATAATGACATATACTATCAATTTGGAATATTTTCTCCTGCAAATTCACTAAGCTTCATTACATTATTCCTCAATCAAAATTGGGTTCCCTAACCACACTATTGGTCTATTCAACTACCTAACCATTTGGACCTCACAAAGCATCTTCCCGTGAGGGATTTCACCATAAGGGGATCACTTTGAGAAATTTATCCAAGAGCGTCTTCCCGCGAGGGATTTCACCATAAGGGGACCACTTTGGAGTTTATCCATTTGGTTCTTTCTATCAACCATGACATGACATCAATGATACAACTCCCTTTAATATCAACACATCATTATGACACCACTTGACATCAACCCTTTGACAACAATTACATCAATGAGGATATAACCAATAATCAATATATCAATGATAAAAACACATCACTATGAAAATACTTGATATCAAACCTTTGACATCAATGAAAACATAATACAACAATCTCCCGCTTTGGCATTGATGGCAACACCAAAATTGATATCAACACCAATCATTGATGGCAACACTTGGACATGGAAATGCTCATGCTCCCTCTGTGATCATCGCTCCTCAGCAATGTTCATCTCTCCACATCAATGTAATTATCTCTCCCCCTTTGACATCAATGGAAAAGGGTAGTCCCCTCCTTAGGGTTGCTCCCCCTGTCTGGATTCCTTTGAGATTCCTTTGAATAATCTCTCCCCCCTTGGACAAGGGATATCACTCTTATTCACATCATCTTTGCCTCCTCTGTGTAGAGAGTTGAGATGATGTGATAATCCAGATGATTCTCCTGTGTAACGCAGTGAGAAAGAGATATGTTGAGTTGGACGTGCCTGTGGCTGAGCACAGGTGAACTTGATCCTAGTGGTTGAGCACTAGTGAGTTTGGTTCTCCCATGAGATGTAGTGAGATAGAGATGTGGACATCCCTTTGGTTGAGCACAGATGGATGTGCCCCTAGTGGCTGAACACTAGTGGGTGTATGAGATCTCTTGCTATATTGTACAAGAGTTAGACTTACCTATAACCCTATTTGTGATGTATAGGATACAAGCTGACCCCACCATAAAGTAAAATATAATTAATGTAAAATATAATTAAGATAAAATATAATTAATATGGTAATCATTAATTATATTTTAAGTTATTGAGGTCGGCCCTGTTGTGCCAATAGACACTATTGTTGAGAGGTTAAGTCTAATATAAATAAAGGTAAATCCCCCCTGATGACAACCATGCTCTTGCACTTCATACAAAGAAAGGAGGAAGATTCAAAAGAAGCTTCAGTCAAACATTCAGAGATGAGAAGAATCCATCATCTTCAAATCATAATCAAATAAGAGATGTTTCAGAGATTCAGTGCTTCAGATGTGACAAATATGGACACTATGCAAGAAATTGTCCTACCAGGAAGAAGGGAATACAATATGCTTCCACCGCTGACATTGATATAGACCCACCTCAAAAGGATGAAGATAAGAGAGATGAGAAGTACTTCCTCTAAAACCAAATACAAAATTGAGCATGACTATAGACCCAGGTAAATTGTTTGATCATTAAATTTATAGTTGATTGCATTCTTAATAAGTGAAAGGTATTATCTCTAGTCTGGGAGCTCTCATGACTGTTACCCATGATTTTGGTCATCATGATGGTGTATTAATGATGGTGTACTTAGGCTCTTCATAAGAAATTTCTCCTGAGAAAAGTTACTTTCATCTCTTCCCAGAAAACTCATTTTTGAAGAAGGTTCGCAGGCTGCTAATATATTAGGGTGCGAGAATGACCCATTCTCACATGCTGCCTTAAGCCAGGGTGCGAACTTCTCGCACTGTGTTGAATAGCTAGGATGCAAACTCTTCCTAAAGCATAGAAAAATATGAATTCTCGATGTTTCTAGAAGGGAATATTCTAGAAGAATGGGTTGGCATTCGAATGGTTATCCTTGTACTGGATTCCCTAATATTGTGGGATCATTCTTATCCAAGTAACTATCTCATTCTCTCCTATATATTGAGGTAATTCTCATGGAAAAGGTTAAGCAAGATTCATTGGAGAATTGGTGAAAGAATTGTGTGAAAGACTTAGTTTGAACAACAGCTTGGAGACTCTAGCAAGTCTATCAAGAGGATTTGATCGTCTTCATACAAGGATTGAGAAAGTGTGTGTGTTGGAGCCAAGAGCCACTGAAAGGGAGCTTACGACATCAAGGCGATCAGGTTGTAATGTTCTACTTTCAATTAATATGATACAGTGGCATGTCCCTTTCCCATAAAGCTATTCTCACTTTATTGTGTAATTCCTTGATCATACACATAAGTTGACAGTTGAATATATTGTGCTATCTTCACTTTGGTTGGTTTGTGTTGGCTTGGTCTTGACCTCACGAGAGCATTGGAGCGAAGCGGGAGAAACAAAGACCCTAGGAAGCGATATAAAGGTATGTTACTTGTTCCTTCCTACTATCTAATTCAATGGTCAAAACTTAGGGAAAGAGTCATGTCCTGTCCTGTTTTGTTCTAGATCCAGGTGGATCTAGGGAGATCTGTTAGTGTTTGCACCTACCGATTAGTCCGATAACAATGACTTGGACCATTATCCCTGGTACGGGAGTCCAAACCTTATTGATTGATTATTATGCTAGTCAAGTAGAGCACTCAAAGTCATAAAATATCTAGCAAACAAGTAAAATAAGACATCCATCCTTCAGACTTCCGAGAGAGTTACTTGACTCAGAGGGAGTCAAACAAAATGAGAAGAAGGAAGAGAAAATACCTTCTCCCCCTTTAGCATTTCAGAGGGAGACAAACATTATTCCATATGATTTAGTTGCTCCAGTTGATATGCCCAAAGATATTGCAGTAAGGCATAAAAGGCCTTCCTAGGCTCGACAAACTCTGTAGGAGGCAGAGGAACATACAAGCCCCTCAAGGTACATCCTGAGAAAGAAAAATATATTTTCGAGCTACCCTTCAACCATGAGCTACTTCATTGATTTTAAGCCTCCTTGTCATGGAGAAGCGACAGGTGATCAGGTATGGCAAGATGCCATGACATAAGAATACCAATATATCTTAAAAGAATTATGTATGACATATTGTTCCGAGACCAGAAAGGAAGTCTATGGTGACTTCCAAGTGGATCTATAAGATCAAACATGCAACTGATGGAAGTGTCAAGAAATACAAAACTAGATCTATAGCCAGAGGATTCCCACAAACATAGGGATTTATCTATGATGAGACACTTGATCCAGTAAACCCGTTACACTTCCATCTGTACTTCCATCCATGATTTGGAAACTACATCAAATGGATGGATTCTTGATGAGTTTGGATTTCAACAAGGGTGTTGCTGATCCAAACCTATATTATTGCATTGTTGGTGACAAGATCCTAATTTTGATGACTTATTTAGGAAGCCGTGTTGTTGGATACATGCAATCATTGACTTCTGATTTCAAGATGAAGGATCTGAGTATGATGCACTACTTCTCAGGACAAGAAGTATGACAGAGGATCAATGAGAATTTTCCTAAGTCAAGGAAAATATACAGTGGGGATGTTAAAGAAGTTCAGTATGACATAATGCAAATCCATGACTACACCGATGGTGATGGATTTGACAAAAAATAAATGATGATGATTCATACAATATTTATCCACATATGTACCGACAACTAATTGGATCATTCATGTATCTGGTCAACACCGGACCTGATATATGCTATACAACGAATGTGCTTAGTCAATCCATGAGTCAGTCGAGACAGACTCACTAGATAGCAGTAAATCATGCATTGCGATATATATGAGGCACAATTGGATATGGTCTGAGATATGCCTCCAATGTGAACTTGAGTTTGTAGGGATATGCCGATACAGATTGAGCAAACAGTACAGTGGACCGGAAGAACACATCCGATTGTTGTTTTATCTTGGTGTTTGCCATGGTTTCCTAGTGCAACAGAAAAACAAAACTTTGTGGTCTTGAGTACCGTATAAACAAAGTATATAGCATTGAGTGTGGAATTTCGCGAAGCAGTGTGGCTTCACAAGCTTCTAAAATATTTATTTGATCATGAGATGGATCCTATTATTATTTGTGATAACCAGATATGTGTGAAGCTCTCTGAGAACCCTGTGTTTCATGATAGATCGAAACACATTGAGATAAAATATCATTATATCAGACATGTTGCAGAGGAAAGAAGTACACATGTAGTACCTTCCTACACATGAGAAGATTGAAAATATCTTCACCGAACTGCTTGCCAATACAAAGTTTGAGTACTTACGTGAGAAAATAGTTTGGTGAAGATTACCTCCCTAGATGAGACAGAGTGTTGATAATTAAAGCCAAGATGAAGTTCTAATACTTCCATGAGAGACTTGTCCTGGTGGAGAATGCCTCCCTAGCTGAGAGGGAGTGTTTATGATTATAGCTGCGTGAGACATCCTCCAAGACACAAATTGAGTGAGTCGACCTGAGAAAAATCCCATGAGTTGAGTGTGCCAATCAGTTGGGTGTGCCCATGAGTTGGGTGTGTGGCTCCTCTTTGAGATAGATAAATAATGTTTTGTTCCTTGTGTGGGGTGAGTAAGCCCATGAGTTGGGTATGCCCATGATCTGGGTGTGTGGTTCCTCTCTGAGACGGAGATGGAATGTTCTATGCCCCAGAGAAGGGAAGGAGCCCATGTGACGGGTTTACTATTCTCCTTTGTGTAGAGAGTTGATATGATTCTCTAGATGATTCTCTTGTGTAACATAGTGAGAAATAAGATTTGCTGAGTTGGATGTGCCTGTGGCTGAGCACAGGCGAACGTGTGGAGATGCCCATGAGTTGGGTATATCGTTCTGAGATAGAGATGAAACAATGTATTAGCCTCCTCTGTGAAGAGAGTTGAGATGATGTGATACTCCAGATGATTCTCCTGTGTAACACAGTGAGAAAGAAGATCTGTTGAGTTGGACGTGCCTGTGGTTGAGCAGAGGTGAACGTGATCCTAGTGGCTGAGCACTAGTGAGTGTGGTTCTCTTGTGAGACAGAGTGAGATAGAGAAGTGGACATCCCTTTGGTTGAGCACAGATGGATGTGTCCCTAGTGGCTGAGCACTAGTGGGTGTATGAAATCCCTTTCTATATTGTTCAAGATTCAGACATACCTGTAACCCTATTTGTGATGTAAAGGGTACAGGTCGACACCACCATAAAGTGAAAGATAATTAATGTAAAAGATAATTAATATGGTAATTATTAATTATATTGTGAGTTATTGAGGTCAACCCTATTGTGCCAATAGACACCACTATTGATAGGTTCAGTCTAATATAAGTAAAGGTAAATTCCTCTTTGAGGAATCATATCACAAGTGTGAGTTTGGAAATTTTAGCAAACACTTGTTCTTGGGAAAAGTGTGCACCTCTCTTGGGAGCCAGTATTCTAGGGTTTGTGAGTACGCTTTTGTGTACTAGTATTTTGTGGTGGTGGAGGTATTTCTCTTGAAGAATATATCAAATGATTGGCTGAGTTTTCTTCTGTTGTTGAGAAGAGTTTACCATGATACTTCTTGTGTACTTGTGCATGGTTCTTCTTCTTGTGATCTTGGTTGCTACAACAAATTGTCTATGGTTTAAGTAAAATGATAAAAATGGAATGAAATTCATGCTTAAGCCTAGCTTATTGAAAAATTTACATAAGGAATCATTTCCTTCTTTACCTGGTCTCAACTTATTTTTCAAATTCCTCTCTAATGGCTTAGTCTCTCAATGTATTGGCCCACCCTGAATGTCTCTTAATTTACAATCATATACCAAAAAAATTTGAAACTGAATCTGTTTAAGATCCACCTAAATATCAACTATTTCCTAAGGATCTTCTTAGATACGCTATTCACTCAACCAAACCCTAATTCTATAATCCCTCAATCTCTAAGATCCTCATGAGATATTCACAACCCTAATATCTCTCAACTCCTCACCAAACTTCCCGAGATCTCTTCTTAGAAGTAAATCTATGGAATTAAAATCACACACATCCTTCTAGATTTTCCACTAAACATAGGAAAATATACCATCTACTCATTAGGGAACCAAATCCCTTGGTAAACACAAGAAGCCCTAAGTTTTGTCATATGTACAAAAATTATGGAAGCATGATGTTTCTTCATCAGTGGATGATGTAACTTTTCGCTCATAACGCAGATTAAGGCATGAGTACAACCATTGGAAAAATGTTTCGGAGAGGAATGCATTTAAGGAATAATATTTTGGAGTAGTGCATTAATATTCTTCATAATTTAAAATGAAGAATGACCTGTAATCTAATTAATAAAGTTTTTCAATATGCTTAATTCTAACAACAATTATTGCATGCACATTCTTGCAGAATTAGAGATACAAAAAATAAGACATTGGTTCCTACATGAGAACTAGAGATATGGAGGATGCTCAAGAGTCTTACAACCATGAAGAATAAATTAGAGGTATGCATTTCAACATTGGCAATGCTGAGATTGAGTCTATTGGGATAAAAGACAAGAAAAAGCCTATAACTATGAAAAGCATGCAAAAATAAGTGCAGAGCTATAGAGACAAAAATAGTGAAAGTTCAAGAGGAGAAACTCCAAAGCCTAAATATGTTACAAAAGCAAGTCAAAAAATATTTAGGAACAAGGCAAGAAGCTAATGCCAAGAAAATGGAAGTTTCTATGTCTCATGATATTGTTGGACACACCGACCACACTAAGCGGGGGGGGGAGGCTTAATTAGTGTGAGGTTATTTTAACACTTATTTTCAAACTTTAGTTAGCAATCACCATTTACTCATTAGCTCCATTCACATTTAGTTTCTTGCATGTAAACATATCTCAACAACATACATCAACAATAAATAACTTTGAGCCATCATAATAATGAACATAAAGAGCACCAGATATATGTTTAAGATTTTTGTATTATATGTTACATGAGACTACAATCTCAGGTTTTATCAGCACCAATTGAAAAGAGCATGAAATCAAAGAGAGCACCAACTCTCAATTGCAATTCCCAATCGACATATATTAGCACCAACCGAGATGTGAGGAATCCAAATCTCAAGTATAAGAACCATCTTGTAGACAAAAAACAATATGTCAAACTGTACCAACAGTCTATACCAAGACAAGTGCATCAACTATGAACAACACAACCTGTCACCTCAACCTATCTCATCAATCTCATCATCCAAATCTAATCTATTCACAAATATCAATCATCAAGTCAAATCTCAACCATATGCACAATATCACCAAGTTAACCAACAAGATATCTTTAGCAATACACCATACTCTCCATAAACCAAATACCATAAGCCCTTACACAAGACCATGTGCTAAAACTATACCTTTAATACTATAGCAATCATCAATACCTATACCATACCATGCAACAATTGGAACAATTCCGATATGAAAATATGACGTGGTTACCGAACTACCAACTTTCTGCAGCTGCCAAATCTATTGTCGTTTTTTTGCTGCCGCGATTCTGATGCCGCAGTTTTCCTGCCACGATTATGCTGCCGTAGTTCTGCTGCCATGATTCTACTGCCGCGATTCTACTGCTGCGGTTTTGCTGCCGTGATTCTGCTGTCACGATTCAGTTGTCATGGTTTTTCTATCGTGATTCTTCTACTATGGTTCTGCTGGCATGATTCTTCTACCACAATTTTTCTATCACGAATTTTCTCTATCAAGAATACCTTCCCAAATAACCATTCACAAATGGATATTCAATATGCTCAAAGATAATACACATAAGAGACCCTTTCTCTCTTATTTATACTTCTCCAAGTAACTTCATCTACGGGTTATCTTCTAACCAACTTACCCAACTTCCTTCTTTTGGGGCTAACCCACTTCTAACCACTTTGTCCACTTACAACCACTTTATGCACAAATAGTAAACTCTCAACTTCTAGTTGCAACTAATTTATTTTTAATTATTTTCTTATTGCAACCACTTAACCCATGACTAACCATTTTGAGTGGTCAACTTCTTCTAGGATATTCTAGAACAATTTGACTTCTTTGACCTTCTTAACTTCTTTGACCTTCTAGGGGATTCTAGATAACTCATGAGAGTTCTCCAACTTCACATGGCCACAACTCTGTAACCGTGAGGAGTTATGTGATGTTCCACATGTCATTGGAAACATAATGACATATACTATCCATTTGGAATAGTTTCTCCTACAAATTCACTAATCTTAATTACATTATTCCTCAATCAAACTTGGATTCCCTAACCACACTACTGGGATACTCAACTACCTAACATTTTGGACTTAACAAAGTATTTTTCCGTGAGGTCTTTCACCATAAGGGGACCACTTTGAGAACTTTATCCAAGAGCATCTTCCCGTGAGGGATTTCACCATAAGAGGACCACTTTGAGAACTTTATCCAAGAGCATCTTCCCATGAGGGATTTCACCATAAGGGGACCACTTTGGAGTTTATCCATTTGGTTCTTCCTATCAACCATGACATGACATCAATGATACAACTCCCTTTAATATCAACACATCATTATGACACCACTTGACATCAATTCGTTGACAACAATATCATCAATGAGCATGTAACCAATAATCAATATATCAATGATACAAACAAATCACTATGAAAATACTTGACATCAAGCCTTTGACATCAATGACAATATAGTACAACAATCTCCCCCTTTGAAATTGATGGCAACACCAACATTGATGTCAACACCAACATTGATGTCAAAACCAATCATTGATTGCAACACTTGGACATGGAAATTATCATGCTCCTTCTGTGATCATCGATCCTCATCAATGCTCATCTTGCCACATAAATGTAACTATCTCTCCCCCTTTAACATCAATGGAAAAGAGTAGTTCTCTCCTTGGGGCTGCTCTCCCTGTCTGGAAGCCTTTGATATTTCTTTGAATAATCTCTCCCCCTGTGGGCACACCCAAATGGAGGAACTGGATCAACTGGAATAATGTCTATATCTCTCTGAACTGCTGAAGGGGGAGAAGGCATTGTCTCACTATCAATTTCCATATGAGATTCTCTGGATCTTTGGAAAGCTATCTCTTCTTCAAAATTAACATCTTTGCTTATTTCGATTTGTCTTTGACCAGGAATGTAGAATCGATATGCCTTTGAGGATTCACTGTATCCTACAAATGTGGCCTTTCTCCCTGAAGGGTCTATCTTGGATCTCTTCTCTTTGGGTACATGAAAATATACTGGACACCCAAATATTTTGAAGTGTCCAATCTCAGGCTTCACTCTGGAGTAATGTTCTTCAAGATCTGATGAGGACTCATATTTTCAACATACACTGTTTTCATGCATGTTTATGCCCGTAGAGTCATAGGTAGAATCTGATCATGTATAATTTCTTTGGTTTCTTAGCCACTAGGGGCACATCCATCTATTCTCATCCATAGGGATGTCCACATATCTATCTCACTGCGTCTCACAACAAAACCACTCATTAGTTCTCAATGACTACGGTCATGTTCACCTGTTCTCAGCCACAGGCACGTCCAACTCAACTGGTCTTCTTTCTCCCTTCATTACACAGGAGAATCATCTGGAGTATCACATCATCTCAACTCTCTACTCAGAGGAGGATAATACATCGTTTTTTCTTTGTCTCAAGACGATGCACCCAACTCATGGGATTTTCCACATATTCAACTCTGCTCAGTCACATGAACGTCCAACTCAACAGATCTTCTTTATCACTATGTTACACATGAGAATAATCAAGATTATCATATCAACTCTCTGCATAGAGGATACCGACATATCGTTCGATTTCTGTCTCAAATAGGAACCACACACCCATCTCATGGGAACACCCAACTCATGGGATCTCTCTTAGGTTTGTGTCCTAGAGGATGTCTCACGTAGCCATAATCATCAACACTCCCTCTTAGCTAGGGAGGAATTATCCACCAGGCCGAGTCTCTCATGAAAGTACTCAAACTTCGTCTTGGCAAGAGGTTTGGTGAATATATATGCGATCTGCTCATGGGTAGGAAGGTACTACACGTGTATTGTCTTCCTCTCCACCATGTCTATGATATAGTGATATTTTATCTTGATGTATTTCGATTTATCATGAAACACAGGGTTCTAAGAGAGACTCTCACAACTCTGGTTATCACAATGAACAGTAGTAGGATCCATCTCATGATCGAATGAATCAGTCAGAAGTTTGCGAAGCCACACTGCTTCACGCACTACCACACTCAATGCAATGTATTGTGCCTCTACGGTACTCAATGCCACAAATATTTGTTTCCTTCTCTACTAGGAAACCATGGTAGACCCTAAAGTAAAGCAACATTCAGAGGTGCTCTTCCAGTCCACTGCGCTCCCTTCCCAATTTGCATCGGCATATCCCTACAGGATCAAGTCTACACTGAAGTCATATCTGAGGCCATAACCAACAATGCCTCATAGGTATCTTAATACATGTTTTTCCACTATCCCATGAGTCTGTCTCGGTTGGCTCATGAATTGGCCAAGCACATTCACTGCATAGCATATGTTTGGTCTAGTTTTAACCAAATACATTAGTGATCCAATCAAATTCCTGTACAAGTGTGGATTAATCTCTCCGGAATCATCTTTTTTAACATCCTCACCATTTATTTTTTGTTGACTCGGGAAAATCTCATCTGTCCCCTGCCATACTTCTAGTCCCAAGAAGTAATGCATCAAGCCTAAATCCTTCATCTCAATTTTAGCAGTCAATGCTTGTTTGCATTCAACAATTAGTGTCTCTGAACTGATGAGGAAAAGGTCGTCCACATATAATACCAATACGAAGCACTCATTGCCATCAATGTGATAACATAGGTTTGGATCAACAACACTCTTTTTGAAGCCCAAACTCATCAGGAATCCATCCATTTTCTCCTACCAAGCACGTGGTGCTTACTTTAGCCCATACATGGATTTCTTCAACCTGCACACACAAGATGTTTCGTTGTGTATAATGAATCCTCCTGGCTGCTCGATATAAAATTATTCCTCAATTTAACCATTGAGAAAGGTTGTCTTTACATCCATCTGATGTAGCTTCCAACCCATGGAAGAAATTAGTGTAATGATAGAACGGATGGACGTGTATCGGGCCACTGGAGAAAAGTATCATTATAGTCAACTCCCTCTACTTGCGAGAACCCTCTGGCTACAACTCTTGCTTTTTATTTTTCAATGCTTCCTTCAGCTGCATGCTTGATTTTATAAATCCATTTGTAAGTCACTACAGACATTCCCTCTGGTCTTGGAAAAATATCTCATACATCATTTTTCAATATAGACTGATATTCATCTGTCATGGCATCTTGGCATACTTTTTCACCTGAAGCTTCTCCATGACATGAAGGCTCAGAGTCAATGATGTGACTCATGGATGAAAGGTAGCTTGAGAATCTCTTTGGTCTCTTTCTCTCTCTGGTTGTCCCTTGAGGGGCTGTATGTCCGTCTGCTTCCTGTAGAGTTTATCAATCCCAATTAGGCCTTTTATGTCCCACTGTAATATATCTGGGAATGCCAATTGGAGACACTATATTGGCTGGAACAACTGGATCAAGTGGAGAAACTCGATCAACTGGAATAATATTTGTCTCCCTCTAAACTGATGAAGGGGGAGAAGGCATTGTTTCACTATCAATTTGCATCTGAGATTCTCTGTATCTTTGGAAGGCTATCTCTTCTTCAAAATTAACATCTCTACTTATTTCAATCTGTCTTTGACCAAGAATGTATATCCTATATGCCTTTGAGGATTCACTGTATCCTACAAATGTGCCCTTTCTCCCTGAAGGGTCTAGCTTGGATCTCTTCTCTTTGGGTACATGAAAATATACTGGACACCCAAATATTATGAAGTGTCCAATCTCAGGCTTCACTCCGATGAAGGCTTCTTTTGGAGTAATGTTCTTAAAGATCTGATGAGGACTCCTGTTTTGAACATACACTGCTATCATGCATGCTTCTTCCCATAGAGTCATAGGTAGACTTTGACCTCCACTTACCCAACTTCCTTCTTTTGGGGCTAACCCACTTCTAACCACTTTGTCCACTTACAATCACTTTATTCACAAATAGTAAACTCTCCACTTCTAGTTGAAACTAATTTATTTTTAATTATTTTCTTACTGCAACCACTTAACCCATGACTAACCACTTTGAAGGGTCAACTTCTTCTAGGAGCTTCTAGAATAATTTGACTTCTTTGACCTTCTATAGGTTTCTAGATAACTCATGTGGGTTCTCCAACTTCACATGGCCATAACTCTCTAACCGTGAGGAGTTATGTGACGTTCCACATATAATTGGAAACATAATGACATATCCTATCCATTTGGAATAGTTTCTCCTACAAATTCACTAATATTTATTACATTATTCCTCAATCAAACTTGGGTTCCCTAACCAAAATACTAGGCTTCTCAACCACCTAACCATTTGGACTTCACAAAGCATCTTCCCTTGAGGGCTTTCACCATAAGGGGACCACTTTGAGAACTTTATTCAAGAGCATCTTCCCGTGAGGGATTTCACCATAAGGGGACCACTTTGGAGTTTATCCATTTGGTTCTTCCTATCAGCCATGACATGACATCAATGATACAACTCCCTTTAATATCAACACATCATTATGACACAACTTGACATCAAAGCTTTGACAACAATTACATCAATGAAGATATAACCAATAATCAATATATCAATGACACAAACACATCACTATGAAAATACTTGACATCAACCCTTTGAGATCAATGACAACATAGTACAACAATCTCCCCCTTTGGAATTGATGGCAACACCAACATTGATGTCAACACCAATCATTGATGGAAACACTTGGACATGAAAATGCTCATGCTCCCTCTGTGATCATCGCCCCTCATCAATGTTCATCTTGCCACATCAATGTAACTATCTCTCCCCCTATGACATCAATGGAAAAGTGTAGTTCTCTCCTTGGGGCTTCTCCTCCTCTCTGGATGCCTTTGAGCTTCCTTTGAATAATCTCTCCCCCTTTGGGCATGTTATCCCCGATATCTAGGGATAACTAGGAGATCATGTCTCGAGGCCCACATGGTCCTAGACATGGAGTACGAGAGCAGGAGCAACTTGAGCATGGTCCTGGAGGACCCATCTTCTTCTTCTCAGCCAGATTT
>SNQJ01S0136498.1:7516-33010 GCA_010110895.2 Picea sitchensis
TTATAGACATAATGGAAATAAACTATCTAGGGAACTGGTAGCTTATCTCTGAGAATAGATGTGGCGGCTATTGGCCTCTGAACTGCCTCTTACAATGAGGCTCGATGACCTATATATTACTGAGAAACAATGGAAAACCCTAAACATCCAAAAACCTAACCCTAGGAGATGAAACTCCAGAATATGGGCCCCGTTGGGGTAAATTGGTACATCAATTTCCTAGGGTCGTAACTTTGGCATACTATCTTTGTTTGATGCACATGATACATCGTTAGAAAGATCTATCCGAGGAATACATTACTGGCAGCAAATATTGAGTCTGGAACAGACTCATATTCACCAGAGTATTCATGCCCAAAAAACATCATTTAGGGCCTCAAAACAGCTCCGGAAGTTCAGGACCTGAAGAACTGCTAAAAATAGTAAATTGTGCTACAGTTAAGGAAACTGAAAAACTGAAAGAAACAATGGTGCAGGTCCAAGTGGAATAGGCAGGTGACCACCAATATCCACCTGGATCAATCTACCTTGATGACTTAACGGTTTACTCTAAAATCCGATCAGATAATTTTGTTCATCCGAAAAGAGTTCTCATGCGATGTAAGAAATTTGGAATTTCTCTAAATCCTTCTAAGTCCTTTTCGACATTACCGAGCCAAGCTCCTTGGACACATTGTTTCCAATTTAGGAATAAGTAGTGATCCCGATAGGATTGTTGTTATTCTTAATCTGCCTGCGCCCACTTCCAAGAAGCAGGTCCAAGATTTTATGGGGGTTATTAACTTCTTCTGTAGGTTTGTTCCCGATTTTGATGTGATGGTCAAACCAATTCATAATTTTCTTAAGCAATATCGTTCTTTTTCTTGGACAGATGATGTTGAAAATGATTTTGTAGGGATCAAGAAAGAAATCAACTCCGCGTCATTTTTGACGAAGCCGGATTTTGATAAGGGATTCACGATATATACTAAAGCCACTGAGGACGTGGTTTCCACTATCCTCATGCAAAAAGATTACTAAGGTAATGAAAAATCAGTGGCTTACATGAGTTAAACCTTGTCTAATGATGAATTTAAATATTCTTTTATTGAGAAACTTGTTTTCTCTCTTGTTAAAGTTGTTGAGAAGTTTTGCCACTTCATCTTAGGTAAGCATACATTGGTAAAATTTCCTTTACCTACTATCAAGTGTTTTCTCTCACAGACTTATCTTTCAGGGAAGCTTGCACATTGTCTTTCCAAGATACAGGAGCATGATTTGAATATCATGACTTCTACCACTATTAAGGGATGTGACTTAGCCCTTCACTTAGCTCAGCATGCTGAGAATAGTGAAGAAATTGATGAAGAGGACAGTTCCCTATAAGTTATCTTTTACATTGATAACCAAATCCTCCCTATGTTTGAACATCCCTGGTATAAGAATTTAATTTACTATTTACAAAACCAAAGATGTCCACACAACTTAGACACTCATCAAAGGAGAAGGCTTTGTCTTGAATCCACAAGATACGTCATTATACAAGACTTCTTGTTTCATAGATTTGTTGATGGTGTGTTGCTTCGCTATGTAAACAATGAGGACGCACAAAAATTGTTGCAAGAAACTCATGATTCTTCAAATTTGGTCATTCATGTAGGAGGCCATTTTTCTACTAAAACCATTGTTTCCAAGATTATGAGAAAAGGATACTATTGGCATTCAATCTTTCGTGACTCTTATGTTTTCTCCATATCTTGTGACAAGTGCAAAAAAATTGTTGGGAAAGAACGCCTTTCATCCATGCCATTACAACCTTTTCTCCTAGACTTTGCTTTTTCAAAGTGGGGATTGGATTTTATTGGTCCTGTTAATCCTCCATCTTCAGCAGGACAAGTTTTTATTTTGACAACCACAGACTATTTTACAAAATGGGATGAAGTTGTCCCACTTAATCATTCAACAAACAATCAAGTAATTTCTTTCCTTGAAAATAACATCTTTTCTAGATTTGGTCTTCCATTGGAAATTATTACGAACAATGGTCCCACTTTCATTTCTGCTAAGATGACCCAACTTTTAGATAAGTTTGGGGTTAAACATTTCACCTCATCAACTTATTATCCCCAAGAGAATGGGCAGGCTGAGTCTACCAACAAAAATCTGGTGAGAATCATCAAAAGGATCATCGAAGATAAGCCTCGTCAATGGCACACTCTCCTCGGATACGCCCTTTGGGTAGATCAAACTACCACCAAGGTAAGCACAAGTTACACTCCTTTCCATCTTTTTTATGGTCAAGAAGCCCTATTGCCTACTGAGATGGAACTTTCTTCCTTAAGGTTGATGCTACAGATTGAAGAATTAAATTATTTTGATGTTTCGTAAAGGATAAATGCACTCCTAGATTTGGAAGAGCAAAGGATGGTTTCCTTGGATAATATAAAAAGGAGACAATAGACTGTTAAGAAGTATTTCAACAAGAGTGTCAAGACCATCAAATTTAAAGTCAATGAAAAAGAACTATTGTGGGATTCAACTCACGTTGATAGGGGAAGACATTCAAAATTTCAAAAACTATGGTTGGGTCCTTTCAAGATCGCTTTTGTCTTGGGTACTAACTCTTACATTCTAAAAGATTTACATGTGACATTTTTCTCCTACAGCACTAACGGTTCTCACTTGAAACATTACGTGGAACCAACTTGAAAGTTTTAATGTTGTTTGGATTTTCTGTATATTAGTAGTCTAGCTCTGCTTTCATTTTTTCATTGTTTTTCATTTCTTCTTTTACAGTAGTTTGATTTCTGCTTTCTATTTTTATAGTTTCCTACCGCTCTTGCATTTCTGTCATTTTATTTCTGTTGTTTTAAATTTTGCAATTTTAATTATGTCATGATTTCTATTGCTTAATCTTTTAGTTGATTTTGGTCAAGAATAAGATGTTGGATCAGTTCTGCCACAGTGGCACTCCTGCAAGACATTGTTAGTCAATAAAAATCAATCTTACACAGTTGTTATGATGTTCCCCCTGAAATCACTTGAATTTCTTATCTACTTTCATTGTTGTCTTATAAAGAAATTGGTTATCTCCCACTTCTGGTTTCCAATTCTTCATCCACTTGAGAATTAAAAGAGAAAGTCCATAAAATTTTCTCCTTGAAGTGAAGAGCAGGTTCCGGTTGAATGATTATGCATATAGGGATAAACCCCCTCATAATTAACATTTTTCATGGGTTATTCCCAAATTCTCGGTCATTTTTTCATTAAATCCACTCACTTCCCCATGTTGCATAATCTTCTTGGTTATATCTTCTTAACCTGTTTTTCTTGGTATGTGAAACCATGTGTTCCAAGTTCTATATCTCTTGAAAACAAATTTCCTCGTGGAGTCGCAAGTTTGTTTACGATAAAAATCACAACGAGGATTTCGCCCGCAAAGTATTGCTAAAAGCCTATTATTTATAAGCTAATGATATATATAATACTAGTAGGTGGGACCCCCTTGTAGATTGGAGGATTTGAGATAGTATTGTGACACATTTTTTGCTATTGTTTGATGATGCTTACAGGGTTCTACATGATTGATGGTGAAATGTTGGTTCTATTTGTGATAAATGGATGATGGATAATGCATGTTATGTGTTGGTTTCATTACTCTAAACTCCAAATTCCATGTCATGATGGTTTATGTCAACTATTATTACAATGTTATTGGCACCATGATTTACTACATGTTACACCCGCACAAGACACATGTTAGTCATAACAAGAAATAAAATCAATATGAATAAAATCCAAAAGGAAGAAACTAAACTATGCCATACCATGTTATACTATATGAAATTGAAATTAAGGAAATGGATGTTAGTCCTAACTAGCAATGTTAGTGGCTATACAATTATTATTTGAGTTATATGGAGCACATGTGATATATGTTATGGTTTTGGGCATTGGATAGTATGCATTGGGTGGTGCATTTGGCAAGAAAAGAATGTTAGTTTTGACGCAATGGATTAATGGAATGGTTTAATGTTGGTTGCTTGGCGTGTACTACGTAATTGAATGAGTAGAGGATGGAAGCGACATCCATTTACTGCACGTCACTCAATACCTCTCCCACTGGACGTCACCCTAGCTTGACTATTGTTCAATTGTTGTTCGATGTGGTTAAGCTCTGATATTCGGGCAAGGAAGGAATTGCTCGACCAAGCTCACATTTTTAAGGCAAATCTGGTTACATATATGTTTTTTTTGCCATCCATGAAATCGCTCTATTTATGAAATAGTTGTTGGGTTAGTGATGTATTGGTCTGCGCTTTTCTTGAGGCTGAAAATTGTGTAAACTCTTTGTGTTTCTCTAGAATGGTTGTTTGTTTGTTATTCATTGCAAATGGGAAAATTGATGGTTGAAGTCGCAATTTCATTAACTACTCTATGTGGTGGAAGTCGTGAAGGCTCTTTGTGTCTTTATGGGTTTTTGTTGGAGGTTTTCATTCCATCTGGACTTGTTGGTCGCTCTTCACAGTCCTTGTAACCATATCTGGTCATATTTATTGCTATGGGGTTACTGTGTAATATTTGAACCACCTTTGGGTCATTACGTATCATTCTCCACCTAGACATGGGCTCGTTTTATGTTATTGGGTCTGCACAGTTGGTTGTGATGGATATTATGCCGAGAGACTTGCCTTAGGGTAGTTTTCTATTACTCGAGATCTGCATTTATATCAACATTATTCATTTTTTTTTGGGAAAACCACAGGGGTTATGCCCATGCGTGGCCTCGGGGTTATTACTAGCCAGTAAGGAGCCTCTGCTCCTCTGTTCATATTCTCTCCTACCTGGTGTGAATTGTCACCCTATCATACAAGTTAATGGTTATAGGGCTTGTGTGTCCACCGTGTTGTTTCGAAAGGTTCTCACATGTTGTTGATATGGTCAACTCCAGTCTCATTGTGTTTCAATGATCGAACGAACCCTTGACTATTTTCTTGTATTCATTGGTATCGAGCCCAATTTTGATTAACTCAACAGTCACACTCTGTCGGTTATCTGGTTGACTCTTATAGTTGTTGGGTAGTATTGCCAGTGGGGTCGATTATTGGCTCGTCCCTGTTGATCAAGTTATTACAAAGTTGATGGAATAGAGTTGACAATGGTTTTGATTATTGGTATTTTAGTGGTTGCATTATTTGTTATAACAGTTGAATCGATGGCTCAACATGTTTTAATTGGTTGATTTGAGGAATAAAAATGGGCATACAGTTGTTGCCTCCTTGCGTTGTAACACGAGTCTTTGGAAACTATTCTTGCCTCAAGCATGCTTCTTTCCATCTCGACAATTGTTCTGTTCTTTCTTTCGACTACTCCGTTTTGCCGTGGTGTGTAAGAAGTTGTCAGCTGATGCTTTATTCCTTTACTTCTACAAAACTCTTCAAATTGATTTGAGATCAATTCTCCTCCTCTGCCTATCCCGATTATCTTTCTCTTTGTTCCCAACTGGTTCTCAACAAACTTATTTCATTCTTTGAACTTTGAAAAAGTTGATTACTTTTGTTTCGGTCACTTTATCCAGTAGAATCTGGAATAATCATCCACTAAAAAAGTATGTATTTTTTTCCTCTAGCTGACTAGATGTTTATGGGACCACAAATGTAGTTGGATTGTTTATTCAACATTATTTTATGGTTTGACATGTACAGTCACAGAAATGTTATTTGTGTTTTGAGTCGTCTGTGTGTTTCCTACAACATGGTATAAGTTGAAATGATGGTCATTGTTACTGTGTGTTTAATTGATCGATCGAGATTATTGAAATTTAAGGTGTTGATAGTTGTGACTTGGTTGTCCACTGTGTATGTTTTATGGGTATCGTGCATCGTATCTTTTTATTGAACCATCAGAGATGGGCACGTGATTTTTACTGATATGGTTTTATTGCAATTTAATTGTTAAATTTGATTGAAAGAATGGATTCATGCATGTTTTAAAAGAGCTTGTGTTTGTGTTTGATTTGAGGAATTAATTTATGGACAGTGGTTAAGGTTTTGATGTTGAACATAGCCGAAGCAATTGACTGTGTGTTCATTGGAATTTTGTTTTGAATATTAAATGGAAGAAATAAGAGAAACAAAATTCTTATACATGTTGTTTGCAAGGTATATTGATTTTGATTATGATAACATTGTGTTAATTTAAAGTGTTAAAGATTTAAATGTGGACAGTGAAACAAGTTTAACACGAATAAATGGTTAAATTCACCATAATAATTGTTAATTGGAGCCGGGATAATGGTTTTGAATACATAATTGTTTATGGATTACTTAATTAATCTTTCGAATGGTATCTGCTCTTTTCCCCTACCATTATTTCACTTTTCGTTAATTACAATCCCCTCACCTTCCCATATTCATTATCCACTCCTTGTTCCTACAAATTAAATACAACTAAAGGAAACTCTGTATTGTAACAATTTATGATGGATTACATTGATTTATTTTGTTCACCCCCTGCTCATTGACAACTATTAAACAATTTGTATGGATTGGATTGCATGAGTCTGATATGTTGCTGAGCCAAATTTTATTTCATATGTTAAAAGGATTTGTCATGTATGGTTGTTAAAGAAACTATTTTCTAATCAAGTATGCATACAGGAATGAGCCTTTTCAACAGAGGTAGTCATGGCAGAGGTAACCGAGGAAGAGGTAATTGGAACAGGGGCCCTAGAAGGCCAATATTTTCCATACACTTTGATGCAGACTTGCAAGAGTTAGGCCAATTATTTCAAGCTGGGTTTTTTAATTGGATTTGGAAAGGATTGGTCCAACCTAGGCCCAAAAGGCCTCCCTTCCAAGCCCCACAGGCCCATGGTGTCCCCATACATCCTCATGTCTCACTACATCCTAAAGTTCCTGAGAACGACGGATGGAAAGAGATTGTCCACCCGACAGTCTCCCAACATCGTGGTTGCCCTAACTTGTCTTTACCTGCTCCCCCTCCTTTCAATCAAATTGTCCAAGATGCCCCTGAACACTCACCATTTCAGTCTTCCCATGCAAGAAAAAGGTTGAAAATCGAGGCCCACTATGCCCATGACAAAGGAAAATCCATCGCTGCCCCTTCCTCACCCTCCAATGGCTCTGATAAATCTGTGTCCTCCCGCATGCATTTGAGGGACAGTTGCTCTCATGTGATCAACGAGATTAGGCCTAAAGGATCCACACAGGCTAAGTCAAATTTAGAGAGATAAAAAGGTGACAACAACAACAAGGGAAGGATTGCCTCCCATAGTGGGAAATATGGATTTTAAGTTTTTTATTTATTAATTGTTGAGAATAGTTGACTTCTGAAATTTTGGACAGCATGCTATTTCTGGATATATGAGTAATATATTTTGGAAATAATTTCAAATATTATTGAGACAAATTTTCAAATATGAATGTGGTGATGGGAGTCACACAGAGGGATGTTTTGTTTATTTAACTAGTTGTGTTATAATTGTTAAAAGCTAAAGGGAATCACAAGGGATCCACCTACTAGATATTGTTTATTTAAAAAAACCTTTATTATGATTTATTACTTTTCCCCCTAACTAAAAAGTTGGTTGAGTTTTAGTTAACTTAACTAAGGAAGTAGTTCGACTACTTGAACCAATTCTAATTTTCTTAAAGGAAAAATGAAAGGGAGGAACAAAGGGAGAATAGAAGGAGAAGCATACTAAGGTTTTCTCTTTGATTTCTTGTTGAGATAATTCAATTTTCATTCATTCCTTAATTCATTAGAAGCCTAATTATTTTTTATGATAGTAGGGTCCTATTGTAAACAACAAGATTTAGGGTTGAATTACATCATTCAGACACTTGTTTTTCAGAGGTGTTGATCTATCTTTGATAGTCTATGTAGACTTGTATGTTTATGAATTAGATTTCATGACTGACAAATGCTATTGTGTAGAGTCGAGTGGGCAGCAATATGTGCCAAGCTAATCCAGATTTTAAAGTTCAGTTTTTTTTTTTTTTGTTGGAAGTCTTTTTGTATNNNAACTGTTGTTTAACTTGTATGTTTCATCAGGGACGTCTAAGTTTGACTTTGGTCCAAAATTCCTCAGGAAATTTTGTAAAGAGAATGATTCTTTGATGAATTGGAATGAAATAAAGGTTTGTTTTATCTCTCATCCGTTTTGACTATTGACTTGGTGTCTTTACTTTTGTCTCTATATTTATTTCAGCATCAGTTATGTCCAGAAAAACACATAAATAATGAATTTTTCAACAAGCTTTTATTTATAAAAAAAATAGCCTAAGCACTTGTAAACAATACTTGTGAATTAGGATAACATTTTTTGTGGCTATAAACATAGGGTGATATTCCCATCTATCTTGCTTTAGCCAAGTAAGATCTGAAAATTCTTGAGTAAGATGATTTCATATCTTTTCCTCAACATTTATTTGGTGACGATACTAGGGAAATCTTCAATATCTCTCTGGTTATTTTTATGCTTGATTAGCATCAAATACATCTATTTTTTCTTGTATTGATGCTTTGACTATTTTATTTCTTAATGACTATGCATGTTGCAAGGAAACCCAATATTGAGCCTGGTCTTCAAGATCAGACCAACATTTCTTTGAATTTGTTCAACACCATTTTAAACAATGTCAATACTCGTGTTGAGCTTAATCATTCATGGGAAACAATTGAACGAGATATTAGTGCCCAAGAACATTGAGAAGCTAGATGTAGACATCCTAGAAATCAGGAGTAACCTTCTTGTTCCTTCATTTTTTTTCTTACTTTCATCTCCTTAGACTCTCGTGTTTCTAGAAGAATAAGAGGCTTATCACCTGAAATTAATCTTATTGCTGAAATAGGAAGAAGGAATGTTGTGTTATCAACCCAACAAAGTTCTCTCAGGAGAACTTTGTCTGATTCGTCCACTTCGTCTTTCTCTCCCTCACCTATCATCCATAGAATGGAATCTAGTGGTGGCTCTAGTGGCATTGGAAGTGATTCCTCCTCTCAGTATTCAGCTTCATTAGTGATTGGTAGCTTATATAGCCACCATATCCCTGTCCAATCTACCACAAATCCCACCAAAGTCATTAAAAAGTATGGGATTTTTTAGTTTGAATAAGATGCCACAACCACACCGTGGCATGTGTCATCTCCTCTTAACCTAGCACCTGCAACATGTCCACTTCCTAAATTCAAAGAGAATCTCCCTAGGTTTTCAAGAAATAACACTGTCACTGCAAATGAACACCTGGTAGCATTTTCTAATGCTTGTAACAACATAGGAGCCAATGACAACGATACTTGCATGTGCTTATTCGTCAATTCCTTGGAAGGAAAGGTCGCAGCCGATTTCTTTGAACTTCCTCCTAAGATTTTGTCTACTTGGGAGGAGTTAGTTTATTGGTTCAGATCCACCTATGGGCAATCTAAAAGCCTATATGAGTAGTTATGTGAGTACAATAACATCGCCTATAAAGATGGTGAGACCATCAAGTCCTTCAACTTGTGTTTCACTAAGTTATACAATCAAATCCCTGAACTCATTCGACCTCGTAACAAGGACACTTTCATGCATTACTACAATGCATTACCTTCGCCCTATCATCTTAGGATTGAGGAAAAATCCATTGATAACCTCAGTTCCTCTCTGCATACTTGTTTAGAGTATGAATAACAACTCAAAAGAATAGGTCTTACCCAGGGAGAATCGGTTAAACAGACATGCATGTATGCCATCTTACAGCTACTACAAGATATGAATAATTGTATGATAGTGTGTGAACGAAAGGGAATTGTCTCCCCTCTCACCCGTAGAGCTTCATCCTCTACCACACCCCCCTTTAGGAATCTCGTTGAAAATAATTTTCAGCCTAAATCTATCTTTCCTCGAAGTTGGTGTAACTTTTGTGAAGAACACCATGAGGAAGCCACATGTGACGTAAGGAAGAGTTCCAGAGATAAGATATTTGGTAAAAGACCAGAAACTACCATCGTTGTCCTAGATTTTGCAAAGCCAAAAGTTATCTTGATCATCAATAATAGGAACAAATCCTACACTCTCAATGGTAAATATGATCCTCCCTGCAATTCTTCTAGCCCAATATTATCATCACCAGCTCTTATGGTTCAGATTCCCAAGGTTCGTGACAATCAAGAAGAAACTTCCCCTCTCCCCTATTCCAAACACAATATTCTAAATCAGTTGGACAACATCAAAGTAGATGCCACCCTCCTGGACATGGTTGTCATCCCTGAAAAATAGAGGAATCTAAAACAATTCATGGAAGGAAAGGATTTTGTTGTATCCAACCTCTCTGAAGAGATGAATGAAGAGGATTTGTATGTAAATAAAGTAGGTGTACATAACTTTAGATACCCTGTAAAAAATCCCCCTTTTTTATATTTTTTTAAAGATTATGGATAAAATCACCCATTGTTGCCTCATTGATGGCGGTTCGGACCCAAGTGTGATGTCAAAGATTATCATGGAAGAGCTAGGATTGTCTTGTACAAATGAAAATGCTAGAAGCATGCTCTCCTATAATAGTCTACAACAAACGACCATATGTGAGATTAAATATGTGAACTTAGCTTTGTGTGCACGCCCTAAAATAAGGACAACCTTTAGTATTCAGGTAATTGATATGCCAGTAATAAATTACTCAATAATATTGGGAAGAGATTGGAAATCTTTAATGGGTGGATACCTCTCACTCAACGGAACACATTTATCCATTCCCCGGAATGGTAAAAACATTATAGTCCTTAGAGAGGGAAGGATTTCACCTTACATAGAGAGTGTCCCACAACCTAATGTAAACTATATCGAACAGGACCTAGGAGTGTATTCCATGTTTGTTGAGGAGGATAACATTACCTTGGAACAAATTGATTTAGATTATGGTATGTGGCACATGAACTTTGATGGTTCATGCTCTAATGAAGGTAACAGATCTGGCGTTATCTCGATTTCTCTTGTAGGAAAAATCTATAAATTTTCTTATAGGTTGGAGTTTGCTTGCATGAACAATGTCACTGAATTCGAATCTTTATTATTAGGCATTGAGAACACCTATAATCTTGGTTGTGGTCACCTTTCAGTTTTTGGAGATTTTGAGCTTGTTGTGAACCTTGTACGTGAAATTTACTCTCCTAGCAAAAAGTTGATGAAACGATACACCCAAACTATTTGGGCACTTATCTAGAACCTATTATCTTTCAACATCACTCATGTTATGAGGGAATTGAAATCAATGGATAATCGGTTAGCTATTTTTGCAGCCTCTCCTAATCGACAACTTCTGCCACATAGACCTAATTGTAATTTTCAATCTCTACATCATCCACATATCCCTGACAATATAAATCTTGGCAAGTCTTCTATAGCAATGAGAGAATCTTTGCTTTCATTCAAAATGAACCCTATAAGCCCAAAGAAATCATATCCATAGAAGATAACAAGATTCCTAAAGGCTTGACTCCTCTAGAGAGTTCGTTCTCATCGAGTGATGTAGGCAATAAAGAGAAACAGAAAGAAGAGGAGTCGAAAAAGAAGGTGGGTGAAACCATATCCTTGAACATTGGGACACCCAAGTCTCCAAATAATGTTAAAATAGGTGCCCAATGTTCTAATGAAGAGAAAATGAAGTTTTTCGAGCTACTTGGTGAATTTCAGGATGTTTTTGCTTGGTCTTATGAGGATATTCGTGGTTTGATCCTGGTCTTATACAACATGCCATCCCCATCAAGGAAGGCATAAAACTAGATAGGAAAAAACAAAGACCTATCAACCCTAGACTGGAAGAAACTATTTCAAAGGAGTTGGAAAAACTCTTGAAGGCTCGAATCATCTTTCCGGTCAAGTATTCTGAATGGGTTTCAAATTTGGTCCCTGTTGGGAAATCAACTGGTCAGATCAGATTATGCATCGATTTTTGCACATTAAATCGGGCCAGTATAAAAGATCACTTTCCTCTCCCTAACATGGAAATGATTTTGCAGCAAGTTGCAGGGTCACAAATGATGTCCTTACTTGACGGTTTTTCTGGTTACAATCAAATAAAGGTAAAAAGGGAAGATAAATATAAAACCATATTTATTACTCGTTGGGGTACCTTTTCTTATGAACGTATGCCATTTGGATTATCTAATGCAGGTGCCACTTTTCAAAGAGCTATGCAAATAGCTTTCGACGAATTGATCGACAAGATCATTCAGGTCTACCTTGACGACTTAACTGTTTACTCTAAAATCCAATCAGATCATTTTGGTCATCTGAAAAGAGTTCTCATGCAATGTGGGAAATTTGGAAGTTCTCTAAATCCTTCTAAGTCCATTTTTTGCGTTACCGAGGGCAAGATCCTTGGACACATTGTTTCTGATTTAGGAATAAGCATTGATCCCAATAGGATTGTTGTTATTCTTAATCTGTCTACGCCCACTTCGAAGAAGGAGGTCCAAGCTTTTATTGGGGTTATTAACTTCATTTGTTTGTTGGTTCCTGATTTTGTTGTGATGGTCAAACCAATTCATAATTTTCTTAAGCAAGATCGTTCTTTTTCTTGGACAGACGATGTCAAAAATGCTTTTGTAGGGATCAAGAAAGCAATCAGTTGCACATCAGTTTTGGCAAAGACGGATTTTGAGAAGGGATTCACGATATATAATAATGCCACCGAGAAGTAGTTTCTATTGTCCTCGCGCACAATGATGACCTAGGTAATGAAAAACCAGTGGCTTACATGAGTCAAACCTTGTCTGACGATGAATTTAAATATTCTTTTATTGAGAAACATGCTTTCTCTCTTGTTAACGTTGTTGAGAAGTTTCTCCACTTCATCTTAGGTAAGCATACATTGGTAAAAGTCCCTTTACCTGCTGTCAAGTTTTTTCTCTCAGAGACTTATCTTATAGGGAAGATTTCACATTGGCTTTCCAAGATCCAGGACCATGATTTGAATATCGTGACTTCTACCACTATCAAGGGACGTGACTTAGCCCTTCACTTAGCTCAACATGCTGAGATAGTGAAGAAATTGATGAAGATGATAGTTCCCTATCAACTCTCTTTTACATTGATAACCAGATCCTCCCTATGTCTGAACATCCATGGTATAAGAATTTAATTTACTATTTACAAAACCAAAGATGTCCAGACAACTTAGACACTCATCAAAGGATAAGGCTCTGTCTTGAATCCGCAAGATACATCATTATAGGAAACTTCTTGTTTCGAAGATCTGTTGATGGTGTGTTGCTTCACTGTATAAACAATGAGGATGCACAGAAACTGTTGCAAGAAACTCATCGTTCTTCAAATTCGGTCATTCATGTAGGAGGCCATTTTTCTGCTAAAACCATTGTTTTCAAGATTATTAGAAAAGGACACTATTGGCCTTCAATATTTCGTGACTCTTATGTTTTCTCCAGATCTTGTGACAAGTGCCAAAAATTTGTTGGGAAAGAACGCCTTTCATCCATGCCATTACAACCTGTCCTCCCAGACTTTCCTTTTTCAAAGTGGGGATTGGATTTTATTGGTCCTATTAATCCTCCATCTTCAGTAGGACAAGTTTTTATTTTGACTGCCAAAGACTATTTTACAAAATGGGCTAAATCTTTCCCACTTAAGCATTCAACAGACGATCTGGTAATTTCTTTCCTTGAAAATAACATCTTTTCCAAATTTTGTCTTTCATTGGAAATCATTACTGACAATGGCCCCGCTTTCATTTCTGCTAAGCTGACCCAATGTTTAGCTCAGTTGGTGGTTAAAAATTTCACCTCATCAGCTTATTATCCCTAAGGGAATGGACAGGTTGAGTCTACCAATAAAAATCTAGTGAGAATCATCAAAAGGCTCATCGAAGATAAGCCTCGGCAATGGCACACTCTCCTCAGATACGCCTTTTGGGAAGATCAAACTACCACCAAGGTAAGCATTGGTTGCACTCCTTTCCAACTTTTTTATGGTCAAGAATCCCTCCTGCCTACCGATTTGGAACTTTCTTCTTTAAGGTTGATGCTACAAATCGAAGAATTAAATTCTTCTGATGTTTCGCAAAGGATAAATGCACTCCTAGCTTTGGAAGAGCAAAGGATGTTTGCCTTGGATAATATAAAAAGGATACAACATATTGTTAAGAATTATTTCAACAAGAGTGTCAAGACCGTCAAATTTAAAGTCAATGAAAAAGTACTGCCATGGGATTCAGCTCACCCTGATAGGGAAAGACATTCAAAATTTCAAAAACTGTGGCGGGGTCCTTTCAAGACCGCTTTTGTCCTGGGTACTAACTCTTACATTCTAAAATATTTACAGGAGTGATTTTTCTTCTACAACACTAACGGTTCTCACTTGAAACATTACGTGGAACCAACTTGAAAGTTTTAACGTTGTTTGGATTTTTTGTATATTAGTAGTCTACCTCTGCTTTCATTTTTCCATTGTTTTTCATTTCTTCTTTTACAATAGTTTGATTTCAGCTTTCTGTTTTTACAATTTCCTACTGCTCTTGCATTTCTGTCATTTTATTTCTATTGTTTTAAATTTTGCATTTTTAATTTTGTCATGATTTTTATTGTTTTTTCATCTTTTAGTTGATTTTGGTCAAGAATAAGATGTTGGATCAATTCTTCCACAGTGACACTCCTTCAAGACATTGTTAGCCAATAACAGACAAGCTTACATAGTTGTTATGATTTTCCCCCTGAAAGCACTTGAATTTGTTATCTACTTTTAATGTTGTCTTATAAAGAAATTGGTTATCTCCCGCTTCTGATTTCCAAGTCTTCATCCATTTGAGAATTAAAAGAGCAAGTCCATAAAATTTTCTCCTTGAAGTGAAGAGCAGCTTCCGGTTGAATGATTATGCATATAGGGATAAACCCCCTCATACTTAACATTTTTCATGAGTTATTCCCAAATTCCCGATCATTTTTCCACTAAATCCGCTCACTTCCCCCTGTTGCATAATCTTCCTGGTTATATCTTCTTAACCTGTAGTTCTTGGTATGCCAAACCATGTGTTCTGAGTTCTAAATCTATTGAAAACAAATTTCCCTATGGATTTTCCAGTTTGTTGACGATAAAAATCACAACGAGAATTTTGCTCGCAAAGTATTGCTAAAATCCTATTATTCATAAGATAATGATATATATAATACTAGTAGGTGGGACCCCCTTGTAGATTGGAGGATCAGAGATAGTCTTGTGACACATTTTTTTTCTATTGTTTGATGATATTTACAGGGTTCTACATGATTGATGGTGAAATGTTGGTTCTATTTGCAACAAATGGATGATGGATAATGCTTGTTATGTGTTGGTTTCGTTACTCTAAACTCCAAATTCCATGTCATGATTATTTACGTTAACTGTTATTACAACGCTATTGGCGCCATGATTTACTACATGTTACACTTGCACAAAACAAATGTTAGTCATAACAAGAAATAAAAGCAATGTGAATAAAATCCAAAGGGAAGAAACTAAACTATGTCATACCATGCTATACTATATGAAATTGAAATTAAGGAAATGGATGTTAGTCCTAACTAGCAATGTTAGTGGCTATACAATTATTATTTGAGTTATATGGAGCACATGTAATATATGTTATGGTTTTGTGCATTGGATAGTATGGATTGGGTGGCGCATTTGGCAAGCAATGGATGTTAGTTTCGATGCAATGGATTAATGGAATGGGTTAATGTTGGATGGATGGCATGTAATACATAATTGAATGAGTGGAGGATGGAAGCAACATGAAGTTACTGCACATCACTCCATACCTCTCCCACTGGTCGTCAACCTAAATTTTCTATTGTTCAATTTTTGTTCATTGTGGTTAAGCTCTGATATCTGGGCGAGGAAGGAACTGCTCGACCAAGCTCGCATTTTTAAGGCAAATCTGGTTATAGGTATGTTTTTTTCTCCATCCATGAACTCGCTCTGTTTTTTAAATAGATGTTGGTTCGGTGATGTATTGGTCTGTGCTTTTCTTGAGGCTGGCAACTGTGTAAACTCTTGGTTTTTCTCTAGAATGGTTATTTGTGTGTTATTCATTGCAAATTGGAAAATTAACGGTTGAAATCGCAATTTCATTAACTGCTCTGTGTGGTGGAATCCGTGAAGGATCTTTGTGTCTTTATGGGTTCTTTTTTAGGGTTTCATTCCATCTGGACTTGTTGGTCACTCCTCATAGTCCTTGTAACCATACCTGGTTGTATTTATTGCTATGGGGTTACTGTGTAATTTTTCAACCACCTTTGGGTCATTACATATCGTTCTCCACTTGGTTGTGGGCTCGTTTTATGTTATTGGGTCTGCACAGTTGGTTGTGATGGCTATTATTCCAAGAGACTTGCCTTAGGGTAGGTTGCTATTACCCGAGATCTTCATTTATATCAACATTATTCGGTTTTTTTGGGGAAAACCACAAGGGTTATGCCCATGCGTGTTCTCGTGGTTATTATTGACCAGTAAGGAGCCTCTGCTCCTCTATTCATATTCTCTCCTACCTGGTGTGAACTATCACCCTGTCATACAAGTTAATGGTTATATGGCATGTGTGTCCACCGTGTTGTTTCGAAGGGTTCTCACCTATTGTTGATATGGTCGACTCCAGTCTCCTTGTGTTTCAATGATCGAATGAACCCTTGATTATTTTCCTGTATTCGTTGGTACCGAGCATGATTTTGATTAACTCAACAATCACACTTTGTCGATTATTTGGTTGATTGTTATAGTTGTTGGGTAGTATTGCCATTGGGGTTGATTATTGACTCATCCTTGTTGATCAGGTTAATTACAAAGTTGATGGAATAACGTTGATAGGTGCTTTGATTATTGGTATTTTATCGGTTGCATTATTTATTATAACAATTGAATCTATGGCTCAACATGTTTTAATTGGTTGATTTGAGAAATGAAAATGAGCATACAATTGTTGCCTCCTTGCGTTGTAACAATTGGATTGTTTATTCAACATTATTTTATGGTTTGACATGTACAGTCACATAAATGTTCTTTGAATTTTGAGTGGTCTATGTGTTTCCTACAACATGGTATAAGTTGAAATGATGTTCGATGTTACTATGTGTTTAATTTCCCGATCGGGATTATTGCAACTTAAGGTGTTGATAGTTGTGGCTTGGATGTCCACTGTGTATGTATTATGGATATCGTGCATCATATCTTTTTATTGCACCAACAGAAATGGGCAGGGGATTTTTAGTGATATGGTTTTATTGCAATTTAATTGTTAAAGTTGATTGAAGGAATGGAGTCGGACATGTTTTAAAAGAGCTTGTGTATGTGTTTGATTTGAGGAATTAATTTATGGACAATGGTTAAGGTTTTGATGTTGAGCATAGTCGAAGCAATTGATTGTGTGTTCATTGGGATTTTGTTTTGAATATTAAATGGAATAAATAAGAGAAACAAAATTCTTATACAGGTTGTTTGGAGGGTATATTGATTTTGATTATGATAACACTGTGTTAATTTAAAGTGTTAAAGATTTAAATGTGGACATTGAAACAAGTTTAACACACATAAATGGTTAAATTGACCACAGTAACTGTTAATTGGAGTTGGGATAGTGGTTTTCAATGCATAATTGTTTATGGATTACTTAATTAATTTTTCAAACAGTACCTGCTCTTTTCCCCTACCATTATTTCATTGTTCACTAATTACAATCCCCTCGTCTTCCCATATTCATTATCCACTCCTTGTTCCTAAAACTTAATTACAGCTAAAGGAAAATTTGTATTGTAACAATTTATGATGGATTACATTGATTTATTTTGTTCACCCCCTGCTCATTGACAACTATTAAACAATTGGTATGGATTGGATTGCATGAGTCTGATATGTTAATGAGCCAAATTTTAGCTCATATGTTAAAAGGATTTGCCATGTATGGTTGTTAAAGAAACTATTTGCTAATCAATTATGCATACAGGAATGAACTTTTTCAGCAGAAGTAGCCATGGAAGAGGTAACCGAGGAAGAGGTAATTGGAACAGGGGCCCTAGAAGGCCAAGATTTTCCATACACTTTGATGCAGACTCGCAAGAGTTAGGCCAGCTATTTCAAACTGGATTTTGTAATTGGATTGGGAAAGGAGTGGTCCAACCTATGCCCGAAAGGCCTCCCTTCCAATCCCCACAGGCCCCCGGTGTCCTCGTGCATCCTCGTGATTCACTACAGCCTGAAGTTCCCGAGAATGACGGATGGT
The DNA here is from genome assembly GCA_010110895.2 of Picea sitchensis. Classification (NCBI taxonomy): domain Eukaryota; kingdom Viridiplantae; phylum Streptophyta; class Pinopsida; order Pinales; family Pinaceae; genus Picea; species Picea sitchensis. The sequence continues at coordinate 25,762 of SNQJ01S0136498.1, forward strand.
AAGAGATTGTCCACCTGACAGTCTTCGAACATCGTGGTTGGCCTAACTTGTCTTTACCTGCTCCCCCGCCTATCAATCAATTTGTCCAAGTTTCCCCTGACCACTCACCAATTCAGTCTTCCCATGCAAGCAAAAGGTTGAAAATCGAGGCCCATCATGCCCATGACATAGGAAAATCCATCGTTTCCCCTTCTTCATCCTCCAATGGCTCTGATAAATCCATGTCCTCCCACATGCATTTGAGGGATGATTTCTCTCATGTGATCAACAAGATTAGGCCTAAAGGCTCCACATAGCCTAAAGTAAATTCATAGAGATCAAAAGGTGACAGCAACAACAATGGAAGGATTTCCTTCTAGAATGGGAAATATGGATTTTAAGTTTTTTATTTATTAATTGTTGAGAATAGTTGACTTCTGAAATTTTGGACAACATGTTATTTTTGGATATATGAGTAATATATTTCGGAAATAATTTCAAATATCATTGACATAAATTGTCAAATATGAATGTGGTGATGGGAGTCACAAGGAGGGATGTTTTGTTTCTTTAACTAGTTGTGTTATGATTGCTAAAAGCTAAAGGGAGTCACAAGAGGTCCCACCTACTAGTTATTATTTCTTTAAAAAACCTTTATTATGATTTATTACTTTTCCCCCTAACTGAAAAGTTGGTTGAGTTTTAGTTAACTTAACTAAGGAAGTAGTTCAACTGCTTGAACCAATTCTAATTTGCTTAAAGGCAAAAGGAAAGGGAGGAACAAGGGGAAAATAGAAGGAGAAGCATACTAAGGTTTGCTCTTTGAGTTCTTCTTGAGATAATTTAGTTTTCATTCATTCCTTGATTCATTAGAAGCCTAATTATTTTTTATGATAGCAGGGTCCTATTGTAGACAACAAGATTCAAGGTTGAATTACATCATTCAGACACTTGTTTTTCAGAGGTGTTGATCTATCTTTGATAGTCTGTGTAGACTTGTATGTTTATGAATTAGATTTCATCAGTGACAAAGGCTATTGTAGAGAGTCAAGTGGGAAAAAATATGTGGCAAGTTGATCCGACTTTTAAAGTTCAGTTTTTTCATTTTCTGTCGGAATTCCTTTTGTGTGTTTCATCGGGGACATCTAAGTTTGACTTTGGTCCAAAATTTCTCAGGAAATTTTGTAAAGAGAATGATTATTTGATGAATTGGAATGAAATAAAGGATTTCTTTATGTCTCATCTATTTTGATTATTGACTTGGTGTCTTTACTTCTGTCTCTATATTTATTTCAACATCAGTTATGTTCAGAAAAACACATAAACAATGAATTTTTCAGCAAGCTTTTATTTTAAAAAAAAAACAGCCTAATCACTTGTAAACAATACTTGTGAATTAGGATAACATTTTTTATGGCTATAAACGTAGGGTGATATTCCCGTATATCTTTATTTATCCAAGTAAGATCTAAAAATTATTGAGTAAGATCATTTCATATCTTTTCCTCAACAATGCCTATGTTCGTGTTCCAAAGAAAAACAAGAGTAATCTAGATAAAAATGTTGAAAAGTGCATAATTAATGGGTATAAACATGGTATTGAAGGTTATAATATTTGGAACCTAGAAGCTAGGAAGGTAATGTATAGTCGATATGTGGTATTTAGAGAAATCAAAGATGTTGTTAAACAAGAAATCCTACCAAAGAAGGAAGAACTAGAGAAAATAGAGTTTGAGTTAAAGGATAATGAATCAGACTCTACAGAAGAACATGAATAAGAATAAGAAGATCCTCATAATCCAGTATTGAGGAGATCGATTTGGAAAAGAAGAAAACCAGAAAGGTATACTCCACTTTATTTAAGTTCAAATTTTACTTTGTCTATTACTGATTATGATCCTAGAACTGTTAAGGAGGCAGTGGATTTTGAGGATGGAAAACTATGGAAAAAGGACATGATGGAAGAAATGGTAGTGTTTGAAAAGAATGAGGATTGGGATCTAGTGGAGTTATAAACCCAAATAAATCCCATTGGAAACAATGGGTGTTTAAGAGGAAGTTGAATGTAGAAGGAAAAGTGGAGAAATATGAAACTCGGTTAGTAGAAAAAAGGCTATTTATAGGTAGAGGGAATTGAAATTGGTGAAATTTTTTCTCCTATTCCCAAGTTGACTTCTATTAGATTTATTTTATATTTTGTTGTTGCATTTGATTTTGAAGTAGAATAGGTGGATGTGAAGGGAAATAAATATCTAGTATGAAATTTGAAAATGTCCCTGTATGGGTTAAAGCAATCACCGATCAAGGTCCTTATTCCTATAGGTGTAAAGTTATCTACAGATTAGTGTCCCAAGAAACATGAAGAGGAAGAATACATGCCTTGTGGTATGTATACTAGTGCATTTGGTAGTTTGATGTATGCAATGGTATGTGCTAGACTGGACATTTCACATACAGAGGGAGTTTTGAGCAGGTATATGTCAAAACCAGGGAAGGAGCATTGGACAATAGTAAAGAGGGTTTTCAAGTATTTGTTTGGAACTAATAGTTATGGTTGTGCTACCAAGGAAGACCGAGATTGGATAGATTTTTGGACATACATGGGGTTTTTGATGTAGACTAGTTTGGAGATCTCAATCACAAAATATCTACAAGTGGGTATGTGTTTAACTTGTTTGGAGGAGCAATCAATTGGATGAAAAAAAAGGAAATTTGTAGTGGCACTCTCAACTATAGAAGTTGAATACATGGAATCCACTCATGCAAGGAAGGAAGTAGTATGGTTATAGAGATTCTGTTCATGTATTGGGTTGATACAACAAGTTGTAAGGATAGATTGTGAAAGTTAGAGTGCAATCTTCCTGACGAAGAACCCAACTTATCATTCAAAGACAAATCATATTGATGTTCAATATCACTTTGTTAAAGACATGGTTGAAGAAAATAAGGTGTTGCTAATGAAGGTGGACACTTTGAAGAATGTTGGAGAGATTCATTAACAAAATTTGTGAGCACTGAGAAATTTTCTTGGTGTAGAGGATCTATGGGCATTGTTGCCCTGGATTGTTGACTATGTAATTATGTAACCCCCTATATGCAAAGAAAAAAAAACAAGTGGGAGAATTTCGGGTATGTGTCATATTATTTGCACGAATAGATGTAGTGTATGTGTTGCACTGGGTGCACGAGGAGTTTGGGGGCAATGCCCCCAATTTTTTTTTCCAATTTTTTGCGTCTATTTTTATTTGTTTTTCGGCAGATGGTTTTCACCAATGGTTTTCTTATTCTTTTTTATGAATTGTGTTTGTTGACTAATCCAATTCAATGGATTAGGGATTTTGGATGTTGCGGGATCCTATATATATTGTATTTTAAACAATGAAGATATATGATGAATAAAAGATTAGGGGTGCGGCTCTAAATAGGTTGTTGGTTTTCCCAGTTTGGGTTTCCAGGGTAAAATATCCATGTAATGTGTGTTTACCATTGTATCTTTTATTTTTTTATTAAGAATCGGTTTGCAGTAATTAATTGTACAAGGTTAAAATCTACACATATGAAATCCATTGAGTGTCGGTTGGGTTGAATATGAGGGAGGTCCTTCGAATAGAATCATTGTTTCAAATGATGAGATTTATGCACTAGACAAAATTGCCTTTAAGGCGAGCATGTCCTATGTTAGAAACAAACAACTCCCTATCACATCCAGACCATATATGCCAACACCATGTTCAACGAATTGTTTCTAGGAGTGATCTGGAAGCAATTTTACCGAATGTTTCTAGTATCAATACGTATGGGTACAATGATGTCATCAATTTTCCATGCACCCATGCCATAAGGATCCATGGAAATAGGCCACTATACCATGGTATATTTCAATTTCACGGTCCATGAAGTGACTTTTATAAGTACATTGGAGCTATAACATTTCACGGTTTTGACTTGTGGACAATTGTTACTTCATGGTTTATGCATATTTACATCTAATAGTATATAATCACAAAATGCATGTAGATTTTAAAACAAATAATCCACCTTTCAATAATGGCGGATTCCCAATTGCTCATTGAAACTGAAAAAATTATGTTTGGTTGATGGGCTCTTAGAAATTCTAATTTTTCGCCTCAAGCTCTTGCAAATAAAGGGTTTTTTAAACTTGAAATGTGGTGAGGTGCTTACTCTTTCTTAGGCTACAAAAATGTGATATGTGAATGTTTCACATTGATCTTCCCCAATCCAATTGTGCCTACAATGTTTTAAATAATGTTGCAGTTAACTGATTAATGTCGTAATTGTTGAAGTAACAGACTTCTCACTAAAAATTGTGGTAGCCAGAGTAGACCACTAGCTTTGATAGACCTATGTGCATGATTTTACCATTTTTCATCCAAAAAATCTTCAAACTTTAAAGGCTTTAAACAATTCTCACCTCCACCATAATAAATTTCAACATCCAATATTTTTTAATAATGTTTTGTCTTCAACTATTTTGCATTCCTTTCCCCTAAATTCTCCCTCTTGAAAGGGCCACCGCTTACAAGTAATATCCTCTTGCAAAAACTCATCAGCATAATTGTGAGAAATAGAAATGGAAATTGAAACAATTTGATGATGAAATTAAGTGTTATGTTCTCATAGTTGACATTAAAATCCTGGCTGATGGATCTCTTGCACATCCATAAAAACACTCGAGTGAAAAAATAGCATGTTATTAGTTCCAAGTAGATGGACCAATGGAGTGAAAAACAAGAGCATTGTGAGGTTAAGTCCATATTAGGGATGGAATTTGACGAGCAAATTTTTTATCATGGAGTGTGTCAAATACAACTAAAAATTGTTCAGGATCATTCATATTATTTTTTTTTATTGTGAGCACTTGTAATAAAAGTGTCAAACCCATTAAATTTAATGACCATTTAGTTTTGAAATTCCAACCCTAAATCCATGCCTATGTTTTGACTACTTGGATTGTCTAACCAAAATGAAGAATATGTCCAACTAACCTTTAGGATTCCACATAACAAACTACAAGCTATCATAACAAGTGTGCATATTTACTATATTTACTACATTAGGATTCAACATAACAAACTACATTATTTCATAACAAGTGTGCATATTTACTACATGCAATTAGTTAGGAACATTTAAGTAAATTATGACCTCATAAATATTGCAGAGCCTTGTTGTCATGACAAGAGTGCCTATATGCTACATGCAATTAGTTGGGAATATGACCTATACATATTATAGGGCCTTGATCTATTTAATACATGAAATTAAAATGAGTGAGTACCTCTTAAATATTGCCCCTCACTAAATATAATGCCATTCATTGTCATAAAATGTTAGGATGTTATGATTGCATGACCACCAGTTAGGTTAAAATGTTAGTGTTGCATGACCATAAATCTAATTCATAACAAGCTCGTATTCTCAAAGGATCCTCTTATGTAACCTATATACTTACATTGTAGTTTTCCTTTCAAGATCGAGAGATTATGGGAGGCTTTCTATTATAGCAAGATTTGCCTCACCTTATGCAAATTTTCTCAGAGGGCCTTTTCCATTTCTCTATGCAGACTTGAAGTCCCTTTTTGCAATTCCCAAAGATAAAAATAATATTTTTCCACATATACATGCCCTAACTATTATACATCATCTTTATACGCAGGTTGCACCATTACATCCCACGTACATCAAGTTTTGTGCCCAAAATTAAAAATGGTGTTGGGTTCCCATGTCACATCATAAGATCCATGATCCTTGACCTTCCATATACTGAAAACATTACGAATCGGCCCTTCAGTTCCATTTGAAGGCTATAAATGGGCCATATCCAAGATGTGGAGAAGAGGAGAAGAATTCAACTTTGAGAGAAAAGTTACTCTCGAGAAATTATTCACTTCATATTGAGTCTGCATCCCTTTGTCCTTTTAAGTCTGAACATATTGTTCAGCCCCCAAGCTCTTCCCTATTTGATGGATAACCTCATTGTCTCTCTTATATGAGCTTCCATTTGGTGGAGGATTGAAGTGGTGGAGGCCCAGTTGGAAGGGACTTAGTTTCTCGGTTTTGAACCGTGCCGACACGGAATTTTGTCATTCGTACACTTTTGTTGATTACATTTTAATAGAAATACTCTTCTCTCGTCCAATTAATGTTTTGCAAATATTTGAATTATTATTCCACGGGCATATTTTTTATGATTATTGATGGATTTTGTTATTTAATGTGCTAACTTTATATATTATCAGCATATGCTTGTGTATCTTGGTTGTTGAGGACAAGTTGCAAGTGTATTGCTTTGAGTCAAGTGCTCAACGATGGACTTCATCGAACGTCTGGACAAGGTAGTCTCTTTATCTTGTCTTGTTAGCATATTTTTTTGTATAGCATAATTGAGATTAGAGTTGATTTCTGAAGTCATTTCCATCTGTTGTGGTTTACCCCATGCCATAGAGAGATTTTCCTCGTAACAAAATTGGCGACCATACTAGGGATAGAATCTTCTTTTCAGGGTTTGGAGTGTTTTTCTCCTTTGATTGCTCTCGTTTATATCGATTTCTTGTCGTCTAATTGCTTGACAGCCTATGTTCATTTTGAGTCTGAGTTTCTTAGCTTTATCCTTAACCTGACAGTGTTTCAACACATATACGTGGGTTTTTTCCTGACAATCGCGTACATAAGTGTGTTGTCATTCTGTAGGAAGTGTATATATGTGGTTTTCTCCTGAACAATTGCATACATCATTCTTGTATGCTTGATTGTTGAGTTTGATGGTTGTTGAGTAAGTTTTGATGGTTGTTGAGTCTTCTTAGGTCTCTGTTATGACTGTTAAGTGCCTCCAAAGTGATAGGAAACCTTTCTTTGGTTGAATTTTCGAGCATTTTTTCTTTCTCATCATCCTTTTCATCGATTGTCCTTGCATATTGGGATGGGTGTTTTTCTCTTGATATCCTACTTGGTTTGTCTATGTTTACATACAGTAGAATCTTTATATCAAGTTGTTGTTCATACCTTGCATTTTCTGTCTTTTATATTGAAAATGCAAAAATTATAAACATTTTTCATTGTTGGCATTTGATCTTTTGGTTTCTTATCATTGATCTTAGTACATGTATGGAAAGATTGCATCTTATTTTGAATTGCAGAATTAAATTGAAAATTGCATTTTGAAAAGCTTATCATTTATTGGGAATTGAAGTTGGGACTTTGCATTTTATTCATATTTATTTATTTTACTTGTTGAGTCATAACATCATCA
>SNQJ01S0136501.1:0-14431 GCA_010110895.2 Picea sitchensis
TTAAATGTTTAAATATGTAAACTAAGGGACATTACAAGAAACATGGAATAAAATTAAGCCAAATGTAATCCACTTCCGTGTATTTGGCGGTGTAGCATGGGTTCACATTCTTGATGAGAAAAGGAAAGTCTTATAACCTAAAGCTGAGGAGTTTGTTTTTGTTGGTTATTCTGAAGATGTCAAAGGTTATAGAATTCAACCTCATTCTAATGAAATTATTATTATAAGAGATGTTAAATTTGATGAAAATTACTTGTCCTACGAGCCTAATTTGACGTTTGTGCCTTCATCAACATTTGATTCATCTTTGAAATTTGTGCCATCTTTTGTTCCTATTTTAGTTTCTTCTTCTTCGAATGATGACAACGAGGATGAAAATCCACCTCTTCTTGCTCACCTTCCTCCAAATGAGTCCATTGAACATGAGCATGCACCAACACCACGGCTTCCCTGATGGGTCCATTCAAATCAAGAAATAGCTTGTGATCTTGTCGATGATCCTTCATATCAATGTCAAACACATTCATAGTTCCAGTGAGCCTCTTCTATTTTGGCTCAAGTTTCATAGACTCATGATCTAGAGACATTTGCAAAAGATTCAGGTCATCCAGATTGGGATACAACAATGAATATCATTCCATAATGGAAAATGATACTTGGGATATTGTACCTCTTCTGAAAGGAAGAAAACTTGTCAGATGTAAATGGGTGTATAGAACTAAGTATGCATCGGATAGAAGTGTTGAAAGACACACAACCCGATTAGTTGCCAAAGGATTCTCTCAATTTGAAGGCATTGACTATAATGAAACCTTTTCTCCTGTAGCCAAAATGAATTCCATCTGCCTTATTCTTTCCCTTGCTACCTCACATAAATGGAAGGTCAATCAGATGGATGTAAAATTTCCCTTCTTGCATGGGGATTTGCAAGAATAAATTTACATGAAACAACCTTCTCGATATTTCCATAATGACTCCAACCTTGTTTGTTTCCTTAAGAAATCTCTTTATGGTCTTCATCAAACTCCTCGAACTTGCTATTCCAAAATGGAATGCTTTCTTCTTGATATTATCGAGTTTTCTAGATGTCATTCTGACCCTAATGTCTATGCCAAGAAAGAAGGAAGCCATCTCATAAAAATTGTTCTTTATGTTGATGATCTTATCCTCACTAGTAGTGACCCTAAACTTTTAAATCATGTGAAAACCAACCTTAAGAAGACATTTGAAATGACCAACTTAGGCTATTTGTACTATTTCCTTGGCTTCCAAGTATTGCAAACCAAGGAAGGAATTTTTATTTTCCAATCTAAGTATGCCTATGACCTTCTTCACCGCTTTCACATGGAATATTCTAAACCATCCCCTTCTCGTTTCTAGTCTAGAGTCAAACTTGTTGCCACTTGTACTTCTCCTGAAGTTGATGCCACCTTGTGCCATTAGTTAGTTGGTAGTCTCTTATATCTGACTCATACCCATCCTGATAATTTCCTTTGTTGTTGATCTTGTTGTTTGGTATATGAAAACACCCCATGAAATCCATTGGAAAGAAACTAAAATGATAACTTAGTATGTTCATGGTACAATTCAGTTTAGGATACATTATAGTTTAGGGGGGACTCCTTTATTGGTTAGTGTCACTGATTCAAAATGGGTTGACGACCCTGATGATTGAAAGTATATTGTAGGTTATTTTTTTATCCTTGGTTTAGGACCTGTCACTTGGACTTGGAAGAAACAATAGGCTATTTCTCTTTATTCAATAGAAACAGAGTATTGTGAAAAGGTTAATGCAAGTCAATAAGACTTGTGGCTTCGACAGATCCTTCCAAAGTTTGGATTCCAGCAACAGATTCCAACCACCCTATAGTGCAACAATCAGAGTGCCATCAAGCTTGCCAAAGATTCATTTCAACAGTAGTGCAACAAACACATCGAGATACACATGCACTTCATCAGAAAGCTCCTTCATGAGAGTTATTGAAGTGCTCGTTTGCTCCACAGAAGATCAAGTTGCAGACATTTTCACAAAGCCTCTTATAGAAGCAAATTTTTCCAAACTTCAATCTATGTTAGGAGTTCAATAAGTTTTCATTAAGAAGGGGTAGGGTCTAATGCCTCCTTCCTTCTCCTATTGTGTTGGCTTTGTAAATCCTTCAATCCTATACCAAGTTATTCTTAAGGGGATGTTTGGATATTTAGATACTTGGGAGTTAGTTAAGATCAAATTGGTCTAAAGTGTCATTAGGTAAAAGTGTGTTTATTTAATATGCATTTGTATGCATTTGTAGTTAGGTAATTCGATGATCACAATATGTTCCCAACATAGAGAGATCACACAGTTCATATTTTCCTCGATATTAACGACTACATTGATTCGTGGCTTAACACCTGATTGGTCCATGATCTCTATTTAAAGATTATGGAGGGTCATTTGTTGATGATCGATTGTGAGAAACTCTCTTGTGAATCTCTCTATAATATTTTCTTTTGCATTAATAAATTGTTCCAAGTGGTCGCGTTGGCTAGGGATGTGTATGTTTCCCCACAGGGGTTTACCATGTAAAAACATCGATGTGTTGATTTTTGATATGGTTGTGTGAGTGGTTATTGAAGGTGTTTATCCTCTGTTGGAATACTAGAATACCTGTATTGTCGAACAAACAATAATTTTTGTAATATGAATATATGTTTGGAAATATTTGGTAAGAATTCTTTTTGTGTATGAGGTTAAATTTTAATTAAGAGTAGTATTTGGCTTTATGTATGGGATTAAGGGTAGATTTTTTTAACAATAAAATTTTGTGTAGTATATCCAAATATCGAGAATTTGTAACTCAACAAACATCTAGGAATCCCAAGGCACACCACATTGGACCTCTATCTTTAGTTATGATCACAAGGGATATTGGCTTTCTTGTGGATATTATTTAGGTTAAAACTACCTTTTGGCCTTGGGGTAACATCTAAAATTTCTTTTAAATGACTAAATGTTCATCTTCCCCAGACTTAAGGAAACAAAACCCAAAGGTCTTATAGGATTGAAAGTTTGCTCCATTGTGAACCATTGAAGGATTATTTATGGATAACAACCAATAAAAGTTGTCCTCATTGGAAGTTGAAGTTATGATAAGTTTTGCCACCTTCCAAGAAATCACAAATATTATTATTAATAATTTTTTTAATTTGAAATGAAACAATAACATTTAGTTGACCAAAATATTATATAATATAATATGTATAATCAATTTAAATTTTAGTCTACAAATGTTTTTTACTTTATAAATTTAAATGCAATTAAAAAATAAATTTGATTTTATTATTATTATATTAAAAAATATTATTAAATCTATCTCCTTATATGTCAATAAAAAACAGTTTAAGGTCTTACTCCAAAATAAATAAATAAAATAAGGTTTCAACCTAAATAATATCCACAAGAAAACCAATATTTGTTGTTGTCATCATTTAAACTACTTCCAATGAAATCATATACTTTTTAATAGCATTTAGCATTAGTCTCATATATAGATGAGTGTATAGTATTGTAAGTTCACATTATACTAAAAAAAGTAAAAGAAAAAACTATGAAATAAATAAATTAACTAAATCTATCATAATGCTTAATATTATTTAGCATTATTTTCCAATCAATATCAATTAAATTATTTATTTCATAATTAGATTGATTATTTTTTAAAAGTTTATTAAAATAAGAAAATTTATTTATTATATTAAAAATAGTAAAATGTATTTCTAAATCAATGTCAATTAAATTATTTATTTCATAATTAAATTGATTATTTTTTAAAATTTTATTAAAATAAGAAAATATATTTATTATATTAAAATAGTAAAATTTATTCATATTTAAGTAAATACTAAATATGTTCTATTTATAATTTTAATAAATTAAATAAAAAAAACATTATAAATTTATTTTTAATCTATAATACATAACAAATTGTAAATTAAAAATTAAAAATTTAAAACTCATAAATACATTTACATTAATGCAACAAATCCCATTACAAAATTATACAAAATATCAATGCAATTTAGAATCTTTTATATTTATTTATATCCTTACATTTACAACATAATATTACACTTTACATTTTTAATTATCATTTAAATTTCTTCATATAATTTGTCAAAGTACATCTTCATGTTATTGTCCTCCCATATTATATTTTCCCACCAAATTTGATGGCAATATAGTGCTTTTAAATGGGGTAACTTCTCCATGTCCATCGGCAATTTTCTCAGTTCCGGACAATGCTTAATCTTCAAGACACGAAGTTTGGGTAGCATTCATTCTTTCAAGACACCTTGGTCACATGATAGTGTCACCATGTTAGGCAGGGAAATCAAATCCAACCTCTCTAACATTGGAAACCCCACTGCTTTTCCAGAACTTCCTATCCCCAAATCCCTCACCTTGTCGCACTCATGCACTTTCAGGAATTTCAAATTTGGCAACCTCTCCAAGGGAGGAAGCGCTTCCACTTTCTTACAATATCTCAATTATAACCTCTCGAGATGTTGAAATTCACATATCCAGTTCGGCAAATTGAACCCTTGCATGCTCTCCACCCTGAGACTCTGCAACTCCTTTAGATTTTGCATCTCGCTTGGAAGAGTGTTCACCATGTTATTACAGTAGTCCAACCATAAATGCCTCATTTGCAACCAGGTTCCCATTATTTCATGGCCTTTGAATTCTACATATATGTTTAAATAAAGCTGTATGATATTTGAAAGTCCTTGCAAAGCCATCACATCTATTTTAGTGTTTTCAATGAAGTGAGTTGAGACATCTCTAAGGGTACCATCAACTCATCACAACTCGATAATAAAAGAAAATGGAGCTGTGTAAGATTTCTTATTATTGATGGTAATGATGATAAACTACTGCAACCGATAAGATCAAAAAATTGGAGGTTGGAAAGATTGCAAATCTCTTCGGGTAATTCCTTGATGCCAGTCCCAGCCAATGAAAGAAACTCCAGGAGTCTGAGTTGACCGAGAGATGTTGGCATTGACTTTATGTTCATCTCAGAGAGATCCAAAACCCTCAAAGAGATGAGGTTGATCAGAAAGCTTTGACGAACATTACAAGGAAATGGATTTTTGGTTAAGATTAGACTTACAAGTTGTGTGCATATGAAATCTTTGGGCAGAGATTCAATTTGATTGTTGTGAAGTGACATTCTTTTGCAATCCTGGGACAAACTGGGAGGGAATTCTTTGAGCCTTTGCCCTGCATGGTATAAATAATTTTCCTCCTTCTCCCCAATGTAGATTTCCATGTCCCTAATGACATCGTGCACTGTTATTCTCCTCCATTTCCACACATTCAGAGGTTTTTTAACATTGCCTTTGCTCTTGTTTTCAAAATCAACATTCTGAAACAATCCACGATCTATAAGAATCTTTACATAGCTACATCCGAGGTCCATGTCCATTGAATAGGTTGCCTCTTTGCTCTTAACAAATCCCTCAGCGATCCACATCTACACCAACTCCCCCGCATATATTTGTTGATCCTCTAGAAACATAGCACAGTAAAGAAAACAATTCTGCAAGTTTGGTGTTTTGGGTAGGTCATCGTAACTCCATCTTAATTTTCGATAGAGTTCTTTGTCAACATGGGGATGAGTATTTGGAAAGGAAGGATCTGCAATTTTTATGAGAGACAAAGAAGTATTCCACTCATCTATAGATGTTTTGCCGGAAATAGTTGCGGCCACTATTGTTATGGCCAAGGGCAGACCTTCACACTTGTCTGCAATTTCTCTAGCACACTTCTTTAATTCCTTAGCGATATTGCCCCCTTTGAAAGCTACTCTCTCAAACAATGCATGGCCTTCATCCATCGACAAGGGTTCCACATTTACGGACTGTTGTGCCTCCATTGATGCCTGATCTCTGCTCCATGTGGAGAATACTATTTTGCTACCTAGTTTATCAGTCCCAAATGCCACACCTAATTCTTGTATATCCAGTGCGCCCTTGTCCTAGGATACACTCCGGCTCTCCTTACGATGCCGAGGGGTTGGTTCGGCTTTGTATTCCACACCCCAGAGGATTCTAACAAGATTTTGGAAGGGTTCTGGGCATTCGATGGAGGCAATCTGATGCTTAAGAGGTGGAGACTCAAGTTTGACCCTGCTACAGAATATTTTAGCTTCAGACACTTGTGGGTCTTGCTTCCAGGGCTCCCCCTTCATTTATGCAATCTCAGAGCCTTGGAGGCAATTGGGAACGTGTTGGGATACTACATAAAATCGAATGAAGAGGCTTTTCACTCCAGTGACAGGCGTATGGCAAAGATACTCATCGAGATTGATATTCATGGTGGACTCTTAGAAAATTTAGAGATAGACTAGAGAGGTTTTATTTTTACACAGCGTCTGGATTATCTCGTTGTTCCCTTCCCTTGTTCTCGCTATTTCCAGATGGGACATTTGAAAAAGGACTGTCGACTTCCATTTTGCTATGTTCCTAAAGAGTCACCGAAAGAAGAACTTGGTTTTAATGCTTATCCGGCTGAGTTGGAGAAACCGGAGCAGGACAACTACTCAGAATTGCGGGAAATGGAATTCCCTCAACTTTCTACTTCTTCTTTTGTGGGTAAGCTGCGACACTTTGTTCCCTCTCTTTACCGTTCCTTGTCTACTTTAGAAAGGGAGCATCTCGATTCTCATTTCTCTGTTTTTACGAAAGATAGTGGGAAATTTGAGAACCATGAACAATGACTTGTTGAAGAGGAGGTAGTCTTGCCTAGTAATGTGATGGGTGTGTCTGTTAGTTCCGTGGATAGGTTGTGTGAGAGGGTGGTTCTTGAACCTTTTATCTTGGGGATGCCTTCATTAGTCTCTTCTGATGTTGAGCTTCCAACAAAGAAGCAGGTTGAGACTCTACACAGGCCAAGCTCTGCCTTATCCCCTAGTAGTTTAGTTGCTGACTCTTTTCTACCTCCAGGTTATGGGGAGCCTGAGTTGAGTAAAGTATCTCTGGATAAGATTATGTCAAGTTTCGACCCTATCAGGGAGGTTGATAGCCCGATAAATTTGACTATTTTTTCAAACAGAGATGAGGTGGCAGATGGGGTTCAGGGTACCTCGGGTTCTGACTTTCCCATCTCTGAAACTATGAAGGATAAATCCTATGCCTGGTCTCGGGGATTGGGTCTTGAACTGTCCCCTAATATTCCTATTGCATCTACTTCCATTCCGTCTACTTGTGAACTTGGGGCGCTTAGAGGATTAAAATCCCTAGCTAGGGATAAGTCATGATTATGCTATCCTTGAATATTCGAGGGGTTGGAGGGCCTCTCAAATTAGCCTCGATGAGAAGGCTACTCTCCATGGTTTCTCCCCATATCATTTTTCTACAAGAGACTTTGACTATTGATGTGAAGGCAAGGGATTTTATGTTTACTCTAAAGCTAGACTAGTTAGCTTGTGTTGTTAGTGCTATTGGACATTCTGGTGGAATGTTGGTTTCTTGGGATCCATGGTTTTTTTCTCTCTCCTCGGTCCTTACACGTGGAGGAATTATTTTGATAGGTTTCAGTCTGGCTGACAAAAGGAGCTTTACTTTTCTGAATGTATATGGCCCATGTTTGGATCGTAAAAATTTATGGAATAAATGTGTGGAAAAAGGTGTATTATCCTATTTGGATTTAATCCTGGCAGGGGATTTAAATTTTTCTATGAGTACAGATGAGATTTGGGGCTTGACTGCTATCATTGATCCTTTGGCATCTTTCTTTAAGGATTTATTTGCAAATACTTCCTTGGTGGATGTGGTCCCATCACAGTTGGTGCCGACGTGGTGCAATGGCAGGATGGGGGACTCCAACATTTGTAAGCGTTTGGATAGATTCTTTGTGGAAGAAGGTTTTCTTGGACCAGTGTCGAGATATAGATCATGGGTCAGCTCTAGTTTCATTTCAGATCATGCTCCTGTGTTTTTTCAACTTGATATTGGGTTTCCAAAGACTGTGTACCCTTTCAAATTTAACCCGTTCTCGTTAGAAGATTCTTCTTTCACTACATTAACCCGTGAGGTTTGGATTGACAGTCAGTTTACCGTCTTGGAATATCCCCAACAAAGGCTAGTGGAGAAACTAGCTCTGCTCAAGAGTCAAGTAAAGGTTTGGGCTCGAAAAAAGTTGGCCTTAAGCGAGGAACTGTTGACAAAAGTGAAATTGAATTGGAAGCTCTAATGTACCAAAAATTAAATGGCCATACCAGTAATGAATTTGATATTCATTGTAAACAGTTGGAGGAAGTTCGCAACAAGTTATTACTAGATGAAGAGGAAAGTTGGAGGCAGAAGAGTAGGGCAACCTGGATCAAGAGCAGGGATAAAAATACTAAGTTCTTTCATAGTTATGCTAGTTATCGAAGGAACAAGAAGTTAATATGGGAGATCGTTGATGATACTGGTCGAATGCATATGGGACAAGAAGCTATCAAAGCGGAAGCCACAAATTATTTTGGGTCCTTCTTTAAGGAACAAAACCAGTCAGATTTAAGGATACAATTGGAGACAATAAGACTTTATCCTAGGATGGTGTAGGAGGATGATGTTCTTTTTCTGGAGAAGGCCGTTACTTTGGAAGAACTATTAAAGGTTCTAAAAAAGTTTACAAAAGACAAGAGCCCCGGGATGGACGGGTGGACAATTGAATTCTTCCTATTCTATTTTGATTTGGTGGGGTCAGATCTTCTTTCCATGGTGGAAGATACTAGACTCCGAGGAGAAGTGTGTAGGACAATCAATTCCACTTTTCTTGCACTAATTCCAAAGAAAAATCAACCTGTAACTTTCTCTGATTATCGACCAATATCACTGTGCAATCTGTGTTATAAAATTGTAACTAAGATAATTGCTAAGATAATAAGACGTATTCTGTCAAGGTCTCTATCTGAGGAGAAATTGGGTTTTCTAAAGGGTCGTCAGATTATGGATGCAATCGACACGGCACAAGAGTGCCTTCATAGTATCAAATCAAAGAAGCTTCAGGCTATTATCTTGAAATTGGATCTTAAAAAATCTTATGATTGCATTAATTGGGATTACTTAAGATTAGTTTTGATTCAGTGTGGTTTTGGTCATGTTATGACTAGATGGATTATGGGATGTGTGTCTTTAGCCTCTTTGGCTATTCTAGTAAATGGTGAAGCTTCAAAGTTTATAAAAAGTGAAAGAGGCAATCGCCAGGTTTGTCCTCTTTCCCCACTTCTTTTCATCTTAGTGATGGAAGGCCTGAGTCTCTCTCTTAACAAGAGCCTACAGGATGGTAAGCTTTCTGGAATTAAGGTCTCTCATCTGGTAAGAATACTTCATCTATTATTTATGGATGATGTGATTATAATGAAAAAAGCATCGGTGGACGAGTGGAAGGAAATTCATAAGATTTTAAATATTTTTTGTGGTGCTTCTGGTCTAGAGATAAACCTTAATATGTCTACTTTTGATCATTATGGAGTTCAGCCTGATGTTTTACTTGTTCTAACAGATCTGTATCATTTTGGCTCTAAGTGTTTATTAGAGGGTTTTAATTATTTGGGTTTACCTTTAAAGGTTGATAGTTACAAGGTGGTTGATTGGCAGTGTCTCTTAAAGAAGTTTGATCAGAGAATTTTTCACTGGTGTAATTGTTTTCTTGCCTTGGGGGGTAGATATATTTTAATCAAGGTCATTTTGGAAAGTCGGCCAGTTTACTGGATGACACTTGCGCACATTCCTGTCTCTGTTTTATGTTGTATTCATAGGATGACCTTCTCTTTCCTTTGGTCGAGAGAAAATTCCTCTACGTCCTATCACCTCTGCAATTGGGAGAATCTAGATTAGCCTAAGAGTTTTGGGGGTTGGGGGATCAGAAATATCTTTTGTTTTTCTCGGGACTTAGTGGCTAAATCATTATGGCAATTTTTGTTGTAGCCAGGGATATGGAACCGTGTCTTGAAGGATAAATATCTACCACATCTTCCAGTAATCACTTGGCTTCGATCTGCATCTCCTTCATCTCGGGTTGGCTTGCAAACATGGAAAAACTTGCTTAATGCTCTCCCTTTACTTGTTAGATGGTTGGCTTGGAAACCGGGGAATGGGGTAGACATTTTGGTCGGTAAAGATGCTATCCTGGGAATGGGAAATGATGATTTCCTTTCAAATGCATTGATTCAACACCTAAATGATCAACAAGTTCATTACCTCTACCAAGCGAGAGGAGCCATTGCTACATGGTTGACCGTTGCTAATTGTGTAACCAGTACAGATTTGGGTTTGTCGGGCACATTGGCTACAGAATGGGAAAATTATAGAATCCACTTGACTGTCGCGGGCATTGCTCCAACAGATGACTATGATGAGATTCGATGGATAGACAGGGATGGAACAGGCGTAATAACTACAAAGAATATTTATAATGCTCTGGCTGCGGAGTTGTGGCAAAAGAGCAGTGATATAGCGAAAAGGAAGATCTGGTCATGGGAGTGTCCTTTAAAATTAAAGATTTTCACTTGGTTGCTCATGGAAGATAAGATCCTCACCTGGAACAACCTTCTTAAGCATGGCTGGCATGGACCCAGGTATTGTTACTTGTGTAAAGGTAATGAAGAAAAAACCTTCCACCTTTTTGTTCATTGTCCTTTTACAACTTCCATTTGGTGCAAAACTTGTATTCATCTTAAAGTGCATTGTGGCTGGTCGAGGACATCTGTAAAGGATTGTTTTGAATCTTGGTGTACTAGGAACTCATCTTACCCTACTATACCAGCTTATATCTATTGGTTTGTTTGGATTGAAGGGAATTTAGCAATTTTTGAATCCAAAGTTCCATCCATGGAGAAAGTTCTTTTTCTTTCCACAACTATTGTAGTGAGTCATAACTTAAAAATTTCGAAAGTTGCAGTAAGAAGAAGTGGTTATTGTCTATAGAAGCAAAGAATAACGGGTTGGTTTGATGGGGCATCACAAAGGAACAGAGAAATAAGCGGTGCTGGGGGCTTAATATTCCTTAATGAGCATAATTCTTATAGATGGTCCCTTAACTGTGGTAGGGGTACTAATACAAGAGCCGAACTCCTGAGGGCTTGGGCTATTCTCACCTTGGCCCATAGGTTGGCGATTTTAGATATCCTTATCCTTAGAGACTCAAAAGTTATTATTGATTGGTTGAATAATTTTGGTTCCTTGAAGGTAAGCTCTATCGAATGCTGGAAAGAGCGGGTTATTGAACTAAAAAAACTTTTCACTGCAATCACCTTTGATCATGTCTATAGAGAAGACAATCGGGAGGCATATTTTCTGTCCAAAAAGGCTCTTTCAGATCCACATGGAACCATTATCTACAATCAGCTTATCAATGGACATGAGGGGCCAACCTACCATCTGAAACTTTACTAGCATGGATTATTGTCTTTTGATTTCTGGTTTCTAAAGGTTGTGGAAGTAATAGACAATTTTTGGGGTAATTTATAAGTGGATAGACTCCTTGTATTGATTATGATACTGGAGATGCAGTCCATATTTTGATACAGTTTTTTGGTTCTTTTTCCGATCAGTTAGTAATAGATATCTTTTAAGATATAGTTATCACAGATGGAGTATTATGAAAAGGCTTGGCCTTATATTGTAAGGAACTATCGACAATATAAACTGATTATATTATCTAATATAAAGCACAATTTTCACGTGGAAAAAAGAATACAATACATTGTTTTATATTTTTAATGAAATGACATTAAGAAATTAAAGTTAAATCAAAGTTAAAGTAAAGAAAGATATCTACATTAAGAAGAATTTATTTTCAAAAATATTTTCTCTCTTTAAAAATAGAATTAATCATTCTTTAAAGTATTTTTTTTTTAAATTAAAATGTATTGTATTTATTTAATAAGAATTATTGTTATGGGCTTTTTGCTCATAGGGATCTCACTGAATAAATCAGTAAGATCTCTCTAGGATTGGCCTAGCAATCTTAGACATGAATGGGCTAGATTTTCTATGGGTCTTCTAGAAACAAGCAATAAGATCACACACAAGGAGTTGGGAGAATGGCTTACATTTTTCCCGAAGGCTATCCTTAGTGTATCATGGTTGTTGCAGTCTTGAAGTTCCAGATCCATCTTCTACAACTTGTTTCTTGCACACCAAAGACAAAACAACACCATTCTACTCTTCTTCCTAGTGTTAGAATCCTAGATCTATCTTGGATCTAACCTCATCTATAACAATATAAACTAGATCTGAATATTTATGTATCAAAGACAAACATTCAAGGGGAAAACCAAATGATCTATCATTAGACATAAGAACATTACATCAAGACATACCTCAACTGATGATGCAAGCTCCTTTAGCCTCCTTGCTCCTTGCCTCTCCTTGCAACTCCTTTCTCATGCTAGGTTCATCGACTCTTGGTTGTGATGATGGATACCTGTATAGTTGGAAAACATATCAATACTATTCAATTCTTCCTTCCCTTGCCCAAGGATTTCCTTTGTTATATAGCTCCTGGAGGAGGCTTGGGAGAGGCTTCTAGATCTTCTAGAGACCACTAGTGATTCGAATGATGTGAGATCATAGGCCTTTGACATGAAGATCCAACTCATACATCATCTATCACCTCGTAACTCCTCAATTCTAGAAGTCTGACAGTGCCTCGCTTGTTGAGCCACTAGTGTCCAACGAGGGCCTCGCTTGTTGTCTACTAGGTGTCACACAAGGGCCTAAACAAATGCTCCAAAAAGGGTCAAAACTTGGGCAAAATATGTATTAGGGATTCTATCTTATGATGGATTCCTATCTAACCTATAGGGTGGAAATTAAGGCTATAAAATATGTCTCCCAATGTGTGAGGACAGGAAAGGAGTGGATGGTTGAAATATATTACAATAAATGTCCATGTGAGGTAGCGTGAGGAGAGAGAGAAAAGGAAGTTCGGAAGCCAAAGAAGTCATGCAATAAAAAACCAAGGATGAGAGCATATATAGACCAATCCCCTCGGTAGGCATACTCAGATGATGAATGAGCATGGTCATCAAACAATACACTGCGGATCCATGATATGAAATGCTAAACCATAGGCACGAAAGAATACATAGTGGATCCATGTCATCAATAAGACCGTAGCCATGAAACAATACAATATGGATCTACATCATGAAATCAATCATAGCCACCAACATATACAATGTGGATCTATGTTAGGAACATAATCATAGCCACCAACAAATACAATGTGGATCTATGACACAACATACAGATGTCAGGAAGAAAACAAGCACTGAGAAGAGTGGCCCCAAAGTCTTCATATACAAGTGATATACTCCATCACAACTTGGCAGGGGATGTGGTAAAGGAATGATGTGACCCCAAGCCCAAGGTCTTCGTCCCAAACCTTGATGATACGAATCTACATCACGCGAATAGATGAGTTGATGTCGAGCATGGTAGAAACAGTCTGATTATCAATCATTGATGTACACCGTTAAGAGACATGAGAGGATTCACTGATGAGGAATATGGACCCTAAGGTACCTAGTACAATCTAGCAAGTGTGAATAGATGATCTGATATCGAACACTCGTAGAATTAATTAATCAGGAGTCAATGATGAAAATCCACTATGGATCATGAGGAGGCTTGTCACTGAGGACTGCGATCTCCAAGGTACTAGCTAGTTTCTAGATCCCTATCCTAGATAATGTGCTCAAGTAGATAGGAAGAGATTCATCGAAGGAGGGCCTTAATGTATCCCCCATCAATCAACATGAAAAAAACATCGAGAGATGATGTGAAGAGAGAGTATCACAAAGTACAACTGACATAGGGATGGATGACTCAGAAAGTCAACAAAACAATAGATGGTTGACTAAAGATTAAACTTCCCTTGAACATGTAGCATGACACAATGGTGACTTGGTAGCAAGACACAAGAGCTAGACGAATATAGCGCAACAACATAGGAGGCATTGAAACACTCTCCATAATGACTGGAAGAGTAACCAGCCGAAGGAGTAACGATGACTCATATTACTGGGACAACTCCTAGGCAAGTTAAAACCCAACTATATGATGAGGACTTAAACAAGTTCCATGTTCAAGGGTGAATCGACTGATGCTTCCATTTTGAGAATAGACCAATGGTGAAAAACCCCCACTCTTTTTTTTAATTTTGTTTTGTATTTTTCATCGCCTTCATGGTTTAATGAGCAGGAAAGAATGACACAAGTATGGTCGGTCTCCTTCATGGTTTAACGAGCATGAAAGAATGACGCAATTAATCTCAATACCTTTTCCATGCCCTTTTATGAGTCCGAAAAAGAGATAAAAGTATACTCGACGAGAGAGAACGAGTGGCTTAACAACATGCTCCTATGTTCCAAGTGCATGGAACCGACCTAAG
>SNQJ01S0136501.1:21189-32686 GCA_010110895.2 Picea sitchensis
TCCAAAAAGGGTCAAAACTTGGGCAAAATATGTATTAGGGATTCTATCTTATGATGGATTCCTATCTAACCTATAGGGTGGAAATTAAGGCTATAAAATATGTCTCCCAATGTGTGAGGACAGGAAAGGAGTGGATGGTTGAAATATATTACAATAAATGTCCATGTGAGGTAGCGTGAGGAGAGAGAGAAAAGGAAGTTCGGAAGCCAAAGAAGTCATGCAATAAAAAACCAAGGATGAGAGCATATATAGACCAATCCCCTCGGTAGGCATACTCAGATGATGAATGAGCATGGTCATCAAACAATACACTGCGGATCCATGATATGAAATGCTAAACCATAGGCACGAAAGAATACATAGTGGATCCATGTCATCAATAAGACCGTAGCCATGAAACAATACAATATGGATCTACATCATGAAATCAATCATAGCCACCAACATATACAATGTGGATCTATGTTAGGAACATAATCATAGCCACCAACAAATACAATGTGGATCTATGACACAACATACAGATGTCAGGAAGAAAACAAGCACTGAGAAGAGTGGCCCCAAAGTCTTCATATACAAGTGATATACTCCATCACAACTTGGCAGGGGATGTGGTAAAGGAATGATGTGACCCCAAGCCCAAGGTCTTCGTCCCAAACCTTGATGATACGAATCTACATCACGCGAATAGATGAGTTGATGTCGAGCATGGTAGAAACAGTCTGATTATCAATCATTGATGTACACCGTTAAGAGACATGAGAGGATTCACTGATGAGGAATATGGACCCTAAGGTACCTAGTACAATCTAGCAAGTGTGAATAGATGATCTGATATCGAACACTCGTAGAATTAATTAATCAGGAGTCAATGATGAAAATCCACTATGGATCATGAGGAGGCTTGTCACTGAGGACTGCGATCTCCAAGGTACTAGCTAGTTTCTAGATCCCTATCCTAGATAATGTGCTCAAGTAGATAGGAAGAGATTCATCGAAGGAGGGCCTTAATGTATCCCCCATCAATCAACATGAAAAAAACATCGAGAGATGATGTGAAGAGAGAGTATCACAAAGTACAACTGACATAGGGATGGATGACTCAGAAAGTCAACAAAACAATAGATGGTTGACTAAAGATTAAACTTCCCTTGAACATGTAGCATGACACAATGGTGACTTGGTAGCAAGACACAAGAGCTAGACGAATATAGCGCAACAACATAGGAGGCATTGAAACACTCTCCATAATGACTGGAAGAGTAACCAGCCGAAGGAGTAACGATGACTCATATTACTGGGACAACTCCTAGGCAAGTTAAAACCCAACTATATGATGAGGACTTAAACAAGTTCCATGTTCAAGGGTGAATCGACTGATGCTTCCATTTTGAGAATAGACCAATGGTGAAAAACCCCCACTCTTTTTTTTAATTTTGTTTTGTATTTTTCATCGCCTTCATGGTTTAATGAGCAGGAAAGAATGACACAAGTATGGTCGGTCTCCTTCATGGTTTAACGAGCATGAAAGAATGACGCAATTAATCTCAATACCTTTTCCATGCCCTTTTATGAGTCCGAAAAAGAGATAAAAGTATACTCGACGAGAGAGAACGAGTGGCTTAACAACATGCTCCTATGTTCCAAGTGCATGGAACCGACCTAAGAAAAATGAATGCAAATGGTACATGAAAGTGAGATCCACTTTTAGTAGTTGTTCTCTCCCTACGTTGGTGGATGTGAAACAGAGGCCAGATAATACAAGAGGTGGATGGTTAAGGCTATGACATAAAGGTGAGCGGGATGTGGGAAAACAACAATGCAACGACAGGAAGCATGACACGAGCAACAAATGCATAGGTGATCATTAAGAAATCATAACAGTTTTCAGGAACCCCCATGGGATGTGGCCAGAATATAGAGGAAGAGAGGAGATTGAGGCTCAATATTCAAGTCATGGTGGTGCTAAATGAGGGATCTTGAGCCTACGGGAAAATGCAACATGGGAACCAAACGACAATTTAGGTGCTAATTAGGGTTCCCATTAAGGGTAGGCACTACCGAACCAGTTACAACGTGCAACATAAATGGCTAAGGTCACAATCAGTCGGGTTCAAACCTAAGGCATAACACTGGCAATATGGAAGGTTAATAATGCAAGGTGGAAAATGCAAGGAAAAACCTATCCATATATGCCAGTTTAAGAATATATACCTCAAGTTCAGTGGAAGTCGCCATCTTCGTAAAAAAGTCCCAAGAATCATGTCAAGCACATGTAAACTAGATTCCCAAGTCAATTAAAGTAAAAATGGCATGAAAAATAAAATGAACTCAAAATAAAAAGGAAAAAAACCACTTTCTTGGTCTCATGGTGAAAAATGAATATTTTATTACCCAAAATGGTTACAAAAAGGGAACATACCATGGTAAAACTCATTCTTCACTTGCAAGAGAGGAGTGTGGAGAGCCTTTGAGGAGGAAGCCCTCATCCAAGAGAAGGTTGTGGAGTTCAGTTTGGAGATTTCGCCAATCATTCAACAAACATCTCTAATCTAGGTAAGCCCAAAGAAACCCTCTTACGCATTTTCATTCTATTTGAGGGATTTATTGAGAAAGTGCGAGACCTGCATTGGTGCTTGGTTGTGCTGAGGTGAAGGTGCCCTTGCATGATTTCTTGCAGGCATCAAGCGAGGCCCTGCATGAGGCCTTGAGGTCGTCACGCGAGGTTCTTCCCAACACTCTTAGAGTGTCATGCGAGAGCTAGGGAAAAACCGGGTGAGAATCAGTCGAGTTTCCATGGGGGAAAGGTTTTAGCTAGCAGGCAATGTTTTGAGATAATGTTTTACTAACGAGTCTCTGTTGGATTTTTTTTCTAGATGCAGGAAACAAGGCAAAAATGATTGAATGGAAGGAAAGGAAACATTCAAAGCAGATGACTACACCGCTCAAGGGGAAAATATGACCTTGGCGGCTCTCTAGGAGTGTGGGATCCTGAAGTTCTTCCATTGCCTAATGTTGGTCTCCCTTGAGTTGTTACTAGACCAACTAGTCCAGTATTGGGAACCTGACCATGATTGTTTCATGATCTAGGGGAAAGTCGTACAGTTGGACATAGATGACATTTACTTTTGCACTAGATTATCTCAACGAGGTGTGTTGTGGCGAGTGGGTTATGCACCAAGTAGATATGATCGCTCCATCACGAGTTATATTGAGGGATACTATCAGGTTGGGGATCAGAAGACGAGTGGTCAGATTCTCATTCGGGATATTGTTGAGCTTCCAGTGAAGACCATCCTGTTTTGCATCATTGGGGCTTCAAGATCTACAACCCCTCATTTGGATTTTAAGACCAACTTACAGGTGCATCTAATGTGCCTAGAGTCGAAAATCTTCAATTGGTGTGAGGGAGTCCTAGATAACATGAAAATCCAACTCAATCGTTGAAAGAAGGGTAGGAAAAAACAATTTGGCTATGGCTCCCTTCTTGTGACTATTTTCCTGGAGTGAGTGCCCCATTTGCAACCTCGGATAGTGCAAGTTCATTCAATGACTTCAAACCCATAGATGGTGTATTGGTCCGAGTACATGGCAAGGCTACCAGGGGGACAACTTCATAATCATTATGGAGTTGGGTTTTCCAGTAGGTGGCGACGTCAAATTGTGAGTATCGAGGATTTCCCATATGCAGGGATGGACTTTCGCCATGACCCAGAGCTACCACTACCCCCAAGTAAGGCATGGGGCCCCATAGGTGAGTGTTTTCAAGTTTTTTCATATTTGTTTTTGGTATTTTGGCATATATGATTTTTTTGGGAGATGCACACTGACACACATTGGTTGGTTTATGCAGATGTAGGACCGAAGCATCCAGAGGAATGAGGCCGATATTTTCGCCGGAGTAGTGACGAGGAGTCATCGGGAGGGGAGAGGGTTGGAAGCAGTGAAGAATTGTGGTGCGCCCAACATAACTTAGACGGGATGACCATGGGAGTCCCCCCCACACTAGAGTGTGATGTACCCATGCATATGCGATGACACACTGAGGGTGTTTCCATCCCCTTTCGTCAACTTCTATGGAAGGTGTTTTGGGCAGTGTTGTGCTACCATGAACATTATGACTGAGTGGCCCATGGAACCCTATTTTGTACTAGACTTTATGTATTAGTCGGTCGACACCTATATGTATCAGCAGGCCAGTAGAGCCCCAATTTTGGTATATGCACCTCATTTTGGAAGGATGTAACCACTCTTTGCTAACACACACACACACACAGATATATATATATATATACATGTTTTTTTTTGGCTACGACCTATGGTTGTCTAAATGTTGTGAATGATGACCCATGTTGTATGTACATGCACACTTAAACTTCATTTTAATGAGACAAATGCCAATCCAATACATAGTTAGCTAATGAATCAACCAACATATTAGACCTTCTTGTAACATGGAAATACTAAATATGCTCAAAATATCATTCAAGAAGACGCACCCTCAAATACTTACGCAAAAGTTATGGATGTCTGACACGATCTGTGCGATTAAGATTTGAGACCACAAGCTGAGAATCCAATCTAACGACTAGATAATGAATGCCAAGGGTGATTGATTCAGACAATAGCTCAATGAAGACACTATATTCTTAAATATTATTGGTTGCAGGCCCAAGGTAGACACCTTCTGAACTCACAAGCTAGTCAGTGGAGAAGATCACCCAAGAGGTGGAAGCAATGTTCCAGGTACTATGGTTGGCACCATCATCGTATCCCATGTAGAGTAAGGAGGACGATGACATATACAAATCAAACATAAATCATGATAAATAACTAATCAAGACAATTAACATGTGTATAAAAGAAAAAACACACCACTCCAAATCCAAACTAAAACACACCTATGTACAAAGAATCATGCGGCCAAATGACCTAAGCATAATAATTTTTGAGGTAGAGCCCATTGTGGGGATTTGAAAGAGGACTCCCATCATAGTCCATGAGATCATGGGCCCCTCTCTTCAAGACATGTTTGACAATATAAGGACCATGCCAAAGGGGTTCAAATTTTCCTTCTCCCAAAGTATCACAGTCTTGATCATAAACCAACACCAAGTCAACCTCCAAAAATACACAAGGATGAACGTATTTTTCATACTGGGATTTGACACACCTCTTGTGTCTTTCATTGGACAAAGTAGCATCACGACGATGTTCATCAATCTGGTCCAAGTACAAGAGACACTCCTCCTAGCCAAAGGTATTGGGAAATAGTTCTACGACAAGTTTTAATGACAAGATTTCACATTCAATTGGTAGTACTTCCTCTAGACTGTAAACAAGTTGGAAAGGGGTAAATATAATGGTATTTTTAGGAGAGGTATAGTAATCCTATAATGTAGAAAATAGCATAAGGTGCTAGTTTGTATTGTGTTTCCCTAACATCCTTTGGATCATTGTCTTGAGGACACAATTGATGGCTTCTACTTGGCCATTGGCATGAGGGTAATAAGGCATTTAGTTCTCATGATGAAAACCCAAATTGGAAACTAATTCGGTCGTCATATTATTACGAAAATGGTACCTATGGTCTGTCATTATGGTCTTAGGGACACCGAACCTAGTAATAATATGATTGAATACGAAAATAGAAGCAGTGGTGTCGTCATTAGAATAGGTAGGCATGTCCTCAACCCATTTAGTGAAGTAGTCAACGACCACAATGATGTTGCCATGACCATTAGTCGAGGTAGGCTTACATGTCATGAAATGAATGCCCCACTTAGCAAAGGGGTCAATGATCACCACATGATGGAGGGGGGAATGATGAGTGCGCATCTTACGATTGAATATTTGACAAAAATGACATTTTTGGACCACATTAATGCAATCTTTGAAGATCAAGGGATAGAAATAGGTAGTGCACAATATTTTCTAGGAAGTGGCCAACCAAGAGAGATAACCACCACTTGCCCCTACATGGTCGTCATTCAGAACTCGTTCATCTTCCTCATGTGTAAGGAAATGACATAGAATCAAATCAACCCCCCAACGATACAGTGTGTCATCTACTATAAGGTAGTATCTAGCATGATTCCTTACATGTCAGCATTCATCATGGGATAACTGAGGATGGAAACGTTGAGTTTGAAGGTAGACCAATACATCTTCATACTGAGTATCAGACGAGTCAATAAGGAATAATAAATCATTAGGAAAAGAGTCATTAACCACTGGTTCCTCATCGACTCGGGGAAGCTCATACATTAACTCTGCAAAGGCCAATGATTTATTAGACTTGGAGGAAACAAATTCCAAGTCAAACTCTTGGAAGATAACAATCCACTTCGAGTATTTTCCCCCTATGATATGATGACTAAGTATGTGATGCATTGGGTTGGCATAAAAAAATACAATGGTTCTTCGCAATAGGATGTAGTGATCTAATCATTGGACACCATGCACTACCTCCATGGCCAAATTCTCAACATGAGTGTATCAAAGTTCGAGACTAGCAAGTCCTTTACTAAGATAGTAAATGATATGTTCTCGTTGTGCATCGTCCTCTTGGACGAGCACAATACCAATGGTAGATTCAAAGGATGCAAGATAGAGGGCTCAATAAGGGAGTTGAAATCTCAAGTATATTCATGAGGGCTCAATAAGGGAGTTGAAATCAAGGCCTTCTTCAAGGTATCAAATGACCATTGGGCTTGGTTGTCCCACATAAAAGATACACCTTTCTTCAATAGGTGCATAAAACCTTTCGTTATCTCGATGTAATTGGAAATGAATTTACGTAAAAAGTTTGCCTTTCCTTGCAAACTTTGAAGTTGGTGAATGGTACGAGGAAGAGGCATTTTGACAATAGCCTCCACCTTCAAGGGATCTACCAGGATCCCATACTTGGACACAATGAAGCCCAAAAATCTTCCAGACACAACACAAAATTTAAATTTATTTGGATTCAAATGAATATTGTAGTAGCGACATCAAACAAAAATGGCCCACAAGTGACCAGGGTGGTCCACACGACGCTGTGACTAAGTATCCAAATCATCTAAGTAATCCTCTATGATTCTTTTGATGTCATGGAAAGCATATGACACAACCCACTAGAAAGTGCATCCAACATTTTTAATACCAAATGACAGTTTCTGGTAAATAAAAGTACCCCAAGGACGAATGAAGGAAATATTTTGATGATATTCTAGTTTTATCTGGATCTGATTATAGCCAGAAAAACCATACATGAACAAGAAAATTTCTCTACCGACACATTCATCAATAATCTAGTCAATGAATGGGGTTGGATAATTATCCTTGGGACAAGCCTTGTTTAAATCCCTATAATCGACATAGACCCTAATAGTTCCTTGTTTCTTAGTGACCTAAACGATGTTTGAAACCCATTCATTCAAGGGAACCAGATAGATAAAATGTGCACGAAGAATTTTCTCCACCTCTACCTTGATGGCAACAACTTTCTTAGGGTTGACTAGCCGGGGATTTTGTCAGATTGGCTTGACTCCGTCATACATTTTGATCTCATGCTCAACAATCTAGGGGTCAATGTCAGGCATTTCTTCATAAGACCAAGAAAAAACATCACATAATTCTTTAAATAGGGACGTGTATGTTTCAATTTCTTAGGGTGAACAGTTGATGCCTATCAAGATGTGTTCCATGACACCTGGCTTCTGGGAAATGTCAATGGGTATGGTTTTTGAAATGTTGGCCAAGTTCCCTCCTGATAAAACATCACGAGTCATGATTGGAGACTCAGACCATTGAACATGGATAGTGGAAACAATATTTGAAATTTCATACTCAAACCATTCCAATTCCATGAGGAAAGATGCTCGGTGGTGCAAATCCTCCCATGGCATATCGGGTGAAGCCATGGTATCCATGATAGCTTCATCATATGGAATTTCAATATTGAGGAAGTCGTTCGAAACAAGAAGAGGAGGGATGACCCAAGATGGTTTGGGGTACCAATCAGATTCCACATCCTAAGGGAAATATGAATCAAATTCAATGGATGTTGACTGGATCGCTTGGTAGGAAATATCTACCGGGGTGAGTGGCATTGATGCTCCATATTTATCAACATCCTCAGGATGAGGTACCACACATGGATCAACAGACCCGAGGGATTCACTCGTAAATGATGAAATCATGTTTTTAGGAGCTATGTGTGCTGTGGGAGATAGTGGGGGAAGGGGAAATATTCCCATCAACAAAGGATATTTTAACATCCCCACACCAATAATAACAAAAGACTATGTGGTATCACCGACAAATGGTACATCTGACCCCACATTGGATCCAAGGTCTAGGGTACAAATTGCGATTTGATAAATCATAATTTTTTTCCCTTGATGAGGGAAATGTAATACCCTAAAGATCGACGAGACAATGGAATTCATCTCATAGAACCAAGTACACCCGATTAATATATTATACTCAAGAGGTGCATCGAAAAACTCCACATCAAAATAGATAGTCTTACCACGTAACGCAATGGTTAAGGCAATGATGATTCCATGGGGTTGGAACATGTTTCTGTCGAAAGATTTTAATAGTGTCACAGACGTGCTGAGCTTAGGAGAGCCAATGGATTTCCAACAAGAAATAGAGATGATGCAAGTCAAGGCTCCTTCATCAATAACTATTCGAAATATTTTTTTACCCATTGTTTTCACTTTAATCTAGAAGGATACTTGATGGGAGAGCCTATGAGTTACCTGAGATGAATCAAAGGTCATCAAGTTTGACTCCAAGTGATCAATCCTGCCTATGGAAGAAAGAAATGCTTTCCATTGCATTGGGAAGCTTTGGATAAATTCAAGCACTGACATGGCACAAGGTTCCTGGGCCAAGTCCTCCATAATATTGTAATTGTGGGAGGCCTGTGTATTGGGATTATGTGTTGTACATCGAAGAACACCCTTTTGGGGTGAAGCGGTGCGTCAAAAGATGGCTTCTCTATCTAAAGAGGGCCACTAGGATAGGAAGAAGATGTTGCTTCTAGGGCAGCATGGGAAGGCTCGCGAATGTCATAGTTATTGTTTCGAGTTTTCAAGTTGACCATGTGGTCATACATAAACACAAAATCATTTGAGGAAGACCCATCTTGGTGAAGGGTACCTGCCATGCCCCCTTACGGAGGGGAAGGATTTTTGGAAACCATATTCTAAGGTTGAGGGGGGAATGGATGAGTTAGGACAATAGGTGGTTGGGGGGCCCATTGTTGTGCCAAAATTCAATGGATCTAATCCTTTTGAGTACACTGGTGAGTAGGATGGTCCTCCCAACAAATCATGCATGGAAAATGACTATTCCTTTTCTCTTTAGTGCCTCCCTCCTGGATGTTTTCGGTGGAGGCAGACCCTTTCTCATTATTTGAATTCTTCTTCTTGTTCCTCTTTTTCTTACCTCCAGGTTGCTGAGGATGCTTCAGTTGTGTGGATTGTACTGAATTCACCTCAAAGGTTTGAGAAGGTGCCGCAACAGTTTGAGGATCAGTGCCAGTAGCTGATGGGTGTGACTGAATGGACATTTGTCCCATTTGATTAGCTAATCGATTAAAAAATGAATGTGAAATAGAACCAACCACACCATTGGCATGGGGTCCTGGGTTGGGTTTTCGGGGATCAGTTGATGAGCGAGGATCATTTGGAATGATGTCATATCGAGTATCTGACTGAGAATAGATTAAATCCAAATGTTGGGAACAAAAAATATATTTCTCCTCGGTGGTCACCCTGACTATAGCTACATCCATGACAATGGGTGGTAAGAGGGACTTGGAAAACCACTCCGTAAGGAGATTGTATGGAACCTGAGTCTTAATCATCCTACATCATCTCCTCCACTCATGTATATGATCAAAGATGTGATTGGAATTATCTTGACACATCGAAATTGAGAGCTTTGTTCCTATCTCATATAGAATAAGCAATTGGTAGTGCATTAAAATATCCATAGACAAGTCATTGAAGCTTCTAAAAGAACTGCCTTTAATTTCAATGTACCATTTGGTGGTAGATCCGATCATGGATCTTTGGAAAAGACATAGCCTCACACTATCATCCATCAACGAGTTGGATGAACACCACAAATGGTAAGTCATGATGTGTGTAGAGGGGTCCTCTCTTGGCTTTCTATCAAACTTTGGAATATCTGATGGTAGCTTGGATGGAATCATTGGCCATGATGGGTCATGGGTGACAGGGTCATTTGTTAACCATGACAAATCCGGTAAATCTAGCATTGCGAGGAAAGGAAACGGTGAAAATGAAGACTGGGAGGGAGGTGAAGTCTTTGATGTCCTAGATGGACCTTGTGGTCCCCCTATTTTGGTACTAATGGAGGGTTGGGAATCTCCTGAAGAGTGAGTTTCCACTGGGATGGTGGCACCTCCAAGAGCATGGCTACTCCCAAAATAAAAAATGCTCCCAAGGGGGTTTCTCCTAGGGGAAATTTGGACCCTCCAGGAAATATGTTCCTAAATTTAGTTCCAAGGAAGAATCCCCTAGAGCCAGATGTGTACACAAAAGGAAATCCTCCCAATGATAAAAATTTTCCCCAAGGGATGTGCCCCTAGGGAAAGGTGTGCTAACCCAAGGAAAGTTAAAACCTCCAAATGTACTACTACCCTCGGTCTGACTAGGGAAAGCCCCAAAACCACCAGACATACTCCATCCAAAAGTAACACCCGCACCTAATGATGTCGAGCCTCTCATTGGATTGGCGAAGGTGGAAGGAGTTCCACTTCCCATGCTGAAACCAAAGCTCGTCCCCCCACTGGAAAATAATACAGAAGTGGGAATTGATGTGGAATGAATGGGAATAGGGATGCTAGGTATACTAATAGATGGAGATGAAGAAACAATTGACGCCCCCTATATTGGGGAATTGAAAGAAAAAGGGATGGACAATGTATGTCTAATAGAGCTAAGGGGAGGCAATGTGGACATAACTGGGATGTCGCTAGGGAAATTTCCCTCTGTCCCACTTGGGGATGGGCTCATAGGATCAATTTCACTACATGAAACACTGGGTCCAGACATGGTGGGAGGATGAATAAACAAAGAGAAAGGCTCACTGAACATTTCCCTTACTTGGACTAGTAAAGGAGCGTCTAACTCAATTAAGGGTGGATTGAAATTTGGCGGAGGATGTTCATCTACCACTTCCACTTCAACCAAGTCAGTCTCTTCAAACCAAAAACAAGACCCTTCAAATTCCTTGTCTCCAATCTCACACCGCTTTAGAGGTGGTTGCACCTTTGTAATAGGTTCAAGTCCTCATAATCGACGGGACTGGCGTAGTAATTCAACCACAGTGAATAAACTATGTTACTAACAAAAAAAAATCAACCAATGGTCGACCTGGACTCAGACTCAAAGAGCACACCCCTAATAAAATCTAGGAAACATCAAGCAAACCAATTGGCTTAGGGGCCTTCCGAAAACCAGCCCTATGGGGG
>SNQJ01S0136501.1:39945-54037 GCA_010110895.2 Picea sitchensis
CGCCGGGACATGAGGCTTTTTGTCAGTTAACTGGAACTCTTCGCCATGCATGGCCGAGAGTTCGCCTAAAACCCTAGCTCCTTCTAGCCTATAAAAGGAGGGGTAGGGGTACTATTCAAAAGAGGGAAATCATAGTAAAGAAACTCTGCCAAATTGCCAAGCCAATTTTGTCCCCAACCCTTTAGCCTTGCCTCAAGCTTTAGGAGGAATACATGCAGCAGCAGTTGGAGGACAGAAAGAAGAGGAAGAGCTCAGGATCAGGATCGTGGAACGGTGGCCGATCTCAGAAATCATTGTAAGTTGATTCACATTGAGATTAATGAAAAGATACTTTTCCCGTCCCGAATACATGAGTCTCATCTTTGTTATTGGATTTATGTTTATCTCTAACCCCCTAGTAGATCAGTAGCATGCATGCATTGTTTTGTCTTATTGCAGGAAGCTTTGTGGAAGGAGCAGCAGCAGCAAGGAGATAACAACTCAACGGAGGATCTACTTCAACCATCGATCAAAAGGTTGGTTCATTCTTCCCGTGTTTGCCTGAGAAAAGGGGTTAAGATTTTGGGTAGGAGGTTAAAAGTAAATCTTAAGGGTCATGATCTGCGTATAAGCTTAGAGCCCTAGCTTATTAGTCCGTAGGGTAGAATACCCCACAACAGTATCTGGTAGAGCCTAGACATGTTCACCTTGTTGCTACAAAACATGTGATGAGATACCTTAAGGGTACATTGAACTTTGGTATCTGCTACAATGGAGATCAATACTTCATATTGATTGGTTATACCGATTCAGATTGGGATGGAATTGTTTCTGATAGAAAGTGCACTTCAAGATGTTGTTTCAATCTAGGTTCAACCATGACTTCATGGCGGAGTAGGAAGCAATCTAGCATTTCTCTCAGCACAATAGAAGCGGAATACATTGTTGCATGTTCCACCAGTTGTGAAGCCATATGGCTTCAGAAGTTGTTGACAAGTCTATTTGATCTGGATATGGAAGAAACCATGATTCTATGTGATAACCATAGCTTTATAAAGATGATAGAAAAACATGTGTTCCATGACAAGTCGAAGAACATAGAAATCCGGTATCACTATGATGTAGGAGCATCGCTATTAAATCTAGAAGTGCAAACGTGGAGGTGAAATCAACACCTTAGCACATTGAAGGAATCAAAGTCGACCTTAATCAGCTTGGTAGTGGTGTAGATATTTTGAATTTTTTGTTAATTAAATTAGAGTATGTAAATTTAGGCCACCGTTTGAAATGATGGAAATGAATGTAAATCCTTTACACGACTGTAATATATTACAGGTGTAGGATAATTGCCCATATTAGTCATTAGGTTGCATTAATTTAGTTGAGTAGGTAACTGCTTGAATAGAATGTAATAGGATTTATATAGGAGGAAGAAGAGAAAAAAAGCTCTGGGTCCTTGGACAAGTTTCAATTTGTGTCTGTAGGAGATAGCCATTGTAATTATGTTTTTCTCAAATGAATAGAACAGTGAAGATTGATTCAATGGTACAGTGTTGATGTTGTTTGACTGATAATTGTGTATTCTGTGAATGTATGATGTTCATAGTGAATAAATGAATAATTGAATAAGTTCAATTGTTTCTCTTCTGTAAGATTATGCAAGGAGTGCATGCAGAGTGCAAGGAGTGCATGTGAAGAAGTCTTTTTCGACTTAAAATCTCAGAAGAGATAGTGGGGAAATTTTGTATGTAGAGTGTGCATATCGAGCGCAAGGAGTGCGTGTAGAAACAAACTTGTGTTAAAGTTTGAAAGCTCAGGAAGTTGAGCGCAAAGTATGCCAAGAGGGCATCAGAAAGTCTTTTGAAAAAGACATAGAGTGAAAGTGTGCGCTAGGGACAAGATTTAAGTTTCATTTACCAGAATCTCAGGAGGAGTAGTGGTTTTAAGTCTCGAGAGGAAACATTTAGAAAAGTTTCTAAGTTTTGAAGAGTTGAAGTGTTCAAAGATGAAGCACAAAAGTTGAAAGTTCGAAGGAAGAACAAGTATTGAGGACCGATTGGGAGAAATCCTTCTGAAAGGAATTTGAAGACTGAATAAGATTGAGGATTAAGATTCATTCAGGAGGAGCTGAAATATTTCAAGATGTTAGATCTCAGAGAAGTAGTGCATTGGTTAGTTGCAAGGAGTTATCAAAATTTCACAAAACCAAAGGATATGGAAGAAGTAGAGTGAAATTAGCGAAATCCCGAAATGCGAAATCTCAAAACCATTAGCACCATCCATTGAAAGGGGACATGTGGCGAGAGATCATAATTTCGCTGACTTACAAAGTGGAAAGGTCAAAGGGCAGAGTTGTGAGAATTCACGAAACACGAAATTGTGATTTGATCGCAACCATTGGCTGGAGAGTTAGTGTGGACCATTGATCTGATCTGAATATTTTGCAATTTCGGGTATCGAAGGATCGGGAGAACGGAGGTGAATTGCGTCGGGAGTTACCGATATGTGAAGTCCCGACATGCTCGGAAGGATTTTCCCCAAGTCATAGCGAAGGGTCATATGGATGGAGGATAAGGGAGGAGTTAGCACAAGCTAAGCCCTTGTTGGAATTTCCGGACTTGGGGGTTCGAAGGATGGAGAGTCAATTGACTCATATAGACGATACACGAAATCACAATGCACTTTTTAGGATAGGCATGTTGTCACAAGGCATGGTCACATGGAGGAGACTTGCATTTAGCACTTATTCCTGAAGAACAAAATTTTACAAAGACATGTGGATTGCTTCTTAGAGATTCCAGTAAGGAATTGAAGACTGTTTTAGTTCAGGCTTGAGAAGATCCTAGACCGGGAGGTCGCACAGCCCTTGGAGAAGAAGGGGGTCTTCACCAAGTGGTATCAGAGCCTGAAAAGATTTGAAGTTGAACTCAGTGTGTTGGAAACAGTTGAAGGGATGTCATCGAGGGTATGCATAGGACCACCTATAGAAAATCATGTTGTAGGAAGAGAAGTGAGAGAACTTCGCGCAAGGTTGGAAGCAATGGAATCAATGAAAAGAAGAACACATGCTGCTGAAGGTGTCAGTGATGCAGAAAGCGAAGAAATAGAGGTTGAAGAAGCTACAGGGGAAGATGCGGGTGACGAACGTTTCTTGAAAGTTGTTATGAAGTTGGGAGCCAGAGCAAATATGGACGTCCCAATGTATGAAGGTAACTTGGATACCGAAGAGTTATTGGACTGGATAAGGTCCCTGGATGAGTATTTCGAATATGAAGAAGTCGAGGAAGGAAGGAAAGTGAGACATGTTGTCACTAGAATAAAGGGACATGAAACATTGTGGTGGGATGAACTGCAGGCAGAAAGGAGGAGCAAAGGAAAAAAGAAGATAAAAAATTGGGATAGGATGGTAGCCAAACTAAAGGCTAAACTTATACCTAGGGATTATCAGATAGAGTTGTTCAACAAATTGCAGAACCTAAGACAGAGGGGTATGATAGTGAAAGAGTATACAGAAGAATTTTATAGGCTGAATATTAGGAGTGGACAAAGAGAGAAGGATGATGAAAAAATTGCCAAGTATATAAATGGTTTGAGGTATGAAATTCAGGATGAAATCAACATGATGACTGTGAAGATTGTGGAAGATGCTTATCATATTGCACTGAAGGAAGAAGAAAAGTTGGCCAGAAACTAGAGTTAGCGGAACAGAAGCAGAGTCTTAAATAGAGGTAAGGAAGTTGTCTATGATAAGGCACCAAAAGCTAAGGATGAGAATGAGAAATCATACGGTCATTTTGAAAGAGGAGGAAGTTCCCAAAGAAGACCATTTGGTGGGATAAATTTTTTTCCTCGAGGAAGAGGAAGAAGTAGAGGAGGTGGAGTTAAATGTTATGCCTGTGGAAAGATAGGACATATGTCTTGGGAATGTCCCGAGAGGAAGAGAGAAGGAGGAGGAGAAGCACACATTTCTGAATCCCAGAAGAATGTGGAAGCAAAGGCAGGAGAAGGAGGACAAAATCTTATGATGAGGAAAGTTCTTCTAAAGACAAAGAGAGAAATAGAAGACCCAGTTCAGTGAACGCGATTGTTTAGGACTGCTTCTAAGACAAAGGACAAAGTTTGTAAAATGATTATAGACAGTGGGAGCACTGATAATTTAGTATCAACAAATATGGTGGAGAAGCTGGATCTAGAGACAACTACACACCGAAGTACATACAAAGTATCGTGGTTTCAGAAAGGACATCAAGTAATGGTAAGTCAACAATGCAAAGTTGAATTTAAAATAGGAGGCTATAAAGATGAGATTCCGTGTGATGTGATTCCCATGGATGTTTGTCATATTTTGTTGGGGAGACCATGGCAGTTTGATAGGAATGTTATTCATGATGGGATAAAAAATACTTATACTCTAGAAAAGAATGGTAGAACCCACATGTTACTGCCAATAGGAGAGAAGAAAGAAAAGGAAGGACCCAGCACAAGAATACTTCTCATGAGTGGGAAGGAACTCTTGAAGGAGATTAAGAAAGGTCAAGAAATGCACTTTGTTGTAGTAATAAAGCCAAGAGTTATCCTTACTAATACTTCTGTGGATGATTTACCTGAAGAAATCCAAGAATTGTTGGAGAATTTTGCTGACATAGTAGTGGATGAGTTGCCTCATTCATTACCACCTATCAGGAGTATTAGTCACCATATTGACTTGATTTCTGGAGCCATTTTACGAAATAAAGCAGCGTATAGGTTGACACCTCGAGAGAACGAAGAAGTTAAGAAGCAAGTTCAGGAGTTTTTGGATAAAGGGTTAGTCAAGGAAAGTCTAAGCCCATGTGTAGTGCCAATTGTATTGAGTCCAAAGAAGGATGGAGGATGGAGAATGTGTACATATTCTAGAGCTATTAACAAGATCACCATTAGGTATAGATTTCCTTTACCCAGGATGGATGACTTGATGGATTGTTTGAGCGGAGCAAGCTATTTTTCAAAAATAGACTTGAAGAGTGGATATCATCAGAAAAGAATGAGAGAGGGAGATGAATGGAAAACAACATTCAAGACAAATGAAGGTTTGTTTGAATGGCTAGTCATGCCATTTGGATTGACAAATGCTCCAAGTACGTTTATGAGGTTGATGAATGAAATACTGAAGGACTTCATAGGTAAATTTGTCATTGTATATCTGGATGATATATTAGTTTTTATCAAAACAAAGGAAGAACATTTAAAGCATTTGGCATTAGTGATGAGGAGATTGCAGCAAGAAAAGTTGTTATTAAACTTGAAGAAAATTTCTTTTATGAAGACAGAGCTCATATATTTGGGTTTTGTGATCTCTTCAAGTGAATTGAACATGGATCCAGAGAAGGTGAGAGAAATCAAAGAATGGTCATCACCTAGGAGCATATTTGAGGTGAGAAGTTTCCATGGTTTAGCAAGTTTTTATAGAAAGTTTATCAGAGATTTTAGTGGCATATGTGCACCCATGATGGACACTGTGAAGAAGAAACATAAGTATTTTAATAGGATAGAGGAGGCTGAGAAAAGCTTCATAGCATTGAAAAAGAAGATAACAGAACAACCGGTTTTGGTTTTACCAGATTTTGGAAAGACATTTCAGGTGAGGTGTGATGCAAGTGGAATAGCTATTGGAGCAATTTTGAGTCAAGATAATAGGCAAGTTACTTATTTCAGTGAGAAGTTGAATGATGCTAAAGAGAAATATTCTACATATGACAAGGAGTTTTATGCAGTGATTCAAGCTTTGAAAAAATGGAGACATTATTTAATTCCAAAAGAGTTTGTCTTGTATAGTGATAATCAAGATTTGCAATTTATTACTAGGCAAGAGAAGTTGAATCAGAGATATGCTAAGTGGGTAGAATTCGTGCAGAAATTTACTTTTGTCATTAAACATATTTCTGGAAGTGCTAATAAAGTTGCATATTTGTATCCTTATAACAGAGATGACACAGGCGAATTGGATGATCAAGAAGAGATTCAGTGGGAAGAACAGATGCCTACAGTAGAAAAACCTCAGATGGAGAAAATTTTAGAATAGAGAATTGCAAGGAAAACCAGAAGAAAGATGTATCCTGAATATTTGATAAAGTGGAAGGATCACCCAGCAGAAGATTCAAGTTGGGTAATTGAACCTGATATTTTGAAGCATGGAAAAACAATGCAAGAGCTCTTGGACAGGAGTCCATGAATATTTTGGCCAGAGGAGTATGATGTAGGAGCATTGCTATTAAATCCAGAAGGGAGGATGTGGAGGCAAAATCAACACCTTATCACATTGAAGGAATCAAAGCCGACCTTAATCAGCTTGGTAGCGGTGTAGATATTTTGAATTTTGTGTTAATTAAATTAGAGTATATAAAGTTGGGCCACCGTTTGAAATGACAGAAATGCATGTAAATACTTTACACGATTGTAATATATTACAGGTGTAGGATAATTGCCCATATTAGTCATTAGGTTTCATTAATTCAGTTGAGTAGGTAACCGCTTGAATAGAATGTAATAGGATTTAGATAGGAGGAAGAAGAGTGAAAAAGATCTGGGTCCTTGGACAAGTTTAAGTTTGTGTCTATAGGAGATAACCATTGTAATTATGTTTTTCTCAAATGAATAGAACAGTGAAGATTGATTCAATGGTACAATGTTGATGTTGTTTGACTTATAATTGTGTATTCTGTGAATGTATGATGTTCATAGTGAATAAATGAATAATTGAATAAGTTCAATTGTTTCTCTTTTGTAAGATTATGCAAGGAGTGCATGCAGAGCGTAAGGAGTGCATGCAGAGCGCAAGGAGTGCGTGTGAAGAAGTCCTTTTCGACTTAAAATCTCAGAAGAGATAGTGGGAAAATTTCATATGCAAAGTGTGCATATCGAGCGCAAGGAGTGTGTGTAGAAACAAACTTGTGTTAAAGTTTGAAAGCTCAGGAAGTTGAGCGCAGAGTATGCCAGGAGGGTGTCAGAAAGTCTTTTGAAAAAGACATAGAGTGCAAGTGCGCACTAGGGACAAGATTTAAGTTCCATTTACCAGAAGCTCAGGAGGAGGAGTGGTTTTAAGTCTCAAGAGGAAACACTTAGAAAAGTTTCTAAGTTTTGAAGAGTTGAAGCGTTCAAAGCTTAAGCATAAAAGTAGAAAGTTTGAAGGAAGAATAAGTACGGAGGACCGATCGGGAGAAATCCTTCCTAAAGGAATTTGAAGACTGAATAAGATCGAGGGTTAAGATTCATTCAGGAGGAGCCGAAATACTTCAAGCCGTTAGATCTTGGAGAAGTAGCGCACTGTTAGTTGCGAGGAGTTATCAGAATTTCACAAAACCAAAGGATAAGGAAGAAGTAGAGTGAAATTCGTGAAATCCCGAAACGTGAAATCCCGAAATCATCAAGAGCATCTATTGAAAGGGGACACGTGGTGAGAGATTAGCATTTCACTGAATCGCAGAGTGGAAAGGTCAAAGGGTGGAGTTGTGTGAATTCCTGAAACACGAAATCGCGATTTGATCGCAGCCGTTGGCTAGAGAGTTAGTGTGGACTGTTGATCTGATATGAATATTTCGCAATTTCAGGTATTGAAGGATCGAGAGAACGGAGGTGAATCGCATCGGGAGTTCCCAATACGCGAAGTCCTGATGTGCTCGGAAGGATTGGCCCCATGTCATAGCGAAGGGTCATATGGATGGAGGATAAGGGAGGAGTTAGCACGAGCTAAGCCCTTGTCAGAATTTTTGGAACTTGGGGGTTCGAAGGATGGAGAGTCAGTTGACTCATATAGCCGATACGCGAAATTGCAATGCACTTTTTCGGATAGGTGTGTGGTCACAAGGCATGGTCACGTGGAGGAGAATTGCGTTTAGCTCTTGTTCCCAAAGAACGAAATTTTGCAAAGACTTGTGGATTGTTTCTTAGAGATTCCAACAAGGAATTGAAGACTGTGTCAGTTCAGTCTTAAGAAGATCTTAGACCGGGAGGTCGCGCAGCCCTTGGAGAAGAGGGGGGTCTGCACCACACTACATTCGTGATATGGTGTAGAGGGGAGCCATAAAGCTCCAATATGTTGGCAAAGATGAGCAGGTTGCAGATGTGTTGACCAAGCCCCTGTCTCCTGTAAAGTTTGAGCACTTTTGAGACAAGCTTGGTATAGTCCGAAAGTACCTCCCTCGAAAGGGGGAGTGATGTTGATGATACTATGGTATCCTGACCAATAGCAAGTAACTCAGTTAGGATTTTATATCCTAGGGAAGTGATCATCCCTGGACATATCTCAAAGGTCTGGTAAGGATGGTCTGCTAGAGTACCTGTACATGTATATGCTAGCTATGGTCAGTAGTGGTAGCTCCGTTAGGATTTTTATAATCCTAGGGAATCTTATGATTCCTGCAAAGATCCAATGGGTACGGTAAGGAAGGTCTATCATAGTACCATGTGGTAGCTCTGTTAGGATTTTATATCCTAGGGAATATAATGATTCATGGGCATCTCCTTAGGGATTGCCAGAGTACCACAAGATGTTGTAACACCTACCTCATTTTGTTTCCCCATGTTGATGATGATGTTGTTGCTCCATCCTTCATGTTGTGATGA
Source organism: Picea sitchensis (assembly GCA_010110895.2). Taxonomy (NCBI): domain Eukaryota; kingdom Viridiplantae; phylum Streptophyta; class Pinopsida; order Pinales; family Pinaceae; genus Picea; species Picea sitchensis. The sequence goes on from SNQJ01S0136501.1 coordinate 48,526, forward strand.
TGTTGTTGCTCCATCCTTCGTGTTGTGATGATGTTGTTGCCCCAGCCTTTGTGTTGTGATGATGATATTTTTTTTATTGATGTTATTGATGATGATGATTTATTAGTGTTATACTAATTCATGTTGATGCAGATGATGATGATGACACTCCAAATCCATGTTGTGAATGATGATGAGAAAAACTTTCGATGATTTATAGATATGCTAGTTAGTGTTCCAGATGCTATTGATGTTGTTTCCCTCTCTCTCTCCTGACAATGTTGTAGAATACCCTTATTGTTAAGGGGGAGTGTTCAAATATTGTAACTGCAAAGAGTATTCTATTTATTATTGAGTTATTATTCATCAAATCAATCCCCTTTTGTGGATTGATCATGTCAGGCTTTGTAAATGACCAAATCCCCCTTTGTGGATTGGTCAAACCCTAAATATATTATGCTAATTAAGAAGTCATCCCCCAGGCCTAATTAAAGTGGTTTTAACCACTAAGAAGAGAAGTTGGCCCTGCCTAGTGAAGAGACACATTTCCAGTGCCTGCCAACTAGTATAAATAAAGGAGGCTAGCGCCTCATTTGTTCACTCACTCAGCTCACTCATCTAGTGCACAAGTTTGAAAGAAGCTCCAGTTTCTAGTTGCCAGGAAGAAGGAAGAGAGAGGCGCATTGCTCAGTGTTGGATATTCTCTAGTGTTTTGGTTTATTGTCTTCGCATTGTATTGGCTATCTATATTAAGGAAGTTTTTGCTAGGCTTTCTCCCCCATGAGGGTTTCCCATGATAAATGAAGTGTATCTTGTGATTGTGTTTCTCTCAGTGATCCTGCATATGCTATTGTTATCTAGTAAATTGAAAAGAAACTTAATAGTTGCTCTAAAAATTAACACTCTTTTGATAGCATGTCCTTTTACCAGGGCAGTATGGGAGGAGGTAATGCAATTATCAGGGAGAAAAGGAAAATGATAAGGAGGATCTGTAGTGGACTATTTGTAAAACTAGTTCAAGGATAAATCTATCAAGGTTCACGGAGCTCTCCCATGCATAGTTATGTGGGCTCTTTGGTTAGTAAGGAATGAAATGATATTTCAACATAAAGAAATGGTTCCCCTTCAAATATATTACCAAATTAAGCATGCTTATTAAGGTGTATGGAAACAACAAACACAAAAGTCTCAAAGAGTGGTCACTAGCCAAAACATTGATAAATCAAATCCTTATGGGTATTTTGATGGTGCTAGTCAAGAAAATTCAGAATGCAATGGAGTGGGAGGTGTCCTATTCTTATTGGAAGACCATCAAATAATATTCAAAGCAACATTGGTAGCCAAAACAAATAATTGGGTAGATCTATTTACGCTTTGAATGCTAAAGAGGTTAGTAATAGAAATAGGAATGGCTCAATTACAAACTATGGGGAATTCCAAGTTGATCATAGACTAGGAAAACGGTATAAACAATATGAAAAATGTCATTTATCCCAATCATGAAATTTAAAAAAAAAAATTGTAAAAAATTATTTTCTTCATGTATATAAAGAATTGACTATCGAAGCAGATGCATTTTCCAAAGAAGCCCTTGCTATTCTTCCAAGAAATTTTAGGTCTAAACAAAGAAAGAAATGAGAGCTCCCAAATCACAATCACCAATCGATCCATATATGACTAGCTATTCTCTACGGATGGAGAATACATTCATAAAGTGGTGCAGGTTTCCTTTTTATCCCTTGAAAAAGTGGTATATATTTATTTGAAGACAATGTGAACGAATCCTTGTAAAGGCATTAAGGTTGTTAATATACATATATACAAATGTATTATACTTAATCTCATCCTTATCGTACATTGATTTCAACATTGGATTGTTATGTTTCTTGGATTGTTATGTTTCTTGTTATGGTGCATTGATTTCATAATAAAGTTTTTAAGTTTTTTCCTATGATGCATTGATTTCAATATGTAATCGTTATATTTCTTCTTACAGTGCATTGATTTCAACATGTAATTTTTATGTTTCTTATTGCAATGCATTGGTTTCAACAAATGTGATTGTTACACTTCTCATTATATTTCATTTGACTTTGCCATGAAGTTTTTATGTTTCTTCTTCTAGTGCATTGATTTCAACATGGTTTTATTTTATTAGGACATTGTTATTTGGAAGCTAATTCTCTTTGTGGTAACCATTAATCTTTGCTTGAAACTAAACAACCCATGACACTAAAAAAGTTTACAATATTATTTTCTATACGTGTTGAAATATAACTCCCTATTTCATAGGGAAGTACATTCTCTTTGTAGATTGAGAAACACATTAATTGTTTGAGAGTGAAAGGTAAAGGCCATTTGGTAGGCTCGTTGATAAAAAAACTCACTCTTCACAAAAATGCAACACTTAAGAAACCCTTTGTTAACAAGTAAAATGCATTAGTGATATTTGGATCCACCTATGTTCTATTCAAGTAATGAAAACCACATATCTTAAATTATATGAGAGGTTGAATGTGATGTGTTGAAAAAATAAGCATTAAGAAAATTTTGCAAGTGTGTAGGTTTCCACATTTAGTCATAATGCTTGAACTTTTTGGATAAATATTGTGTAACAAGTTTTGAAATGTCCAACGTTTCGAGTGGAAACTCCACCCATTATCAGGGAAAAATGAAGTTGAAATGTTAGAAAAGAGTGTTAAGGTTTATTTTTAAAGAGGAAGATCATTTTTTTCCTCTTTTCTCCTCAAGGGTCATCTATTAATATTCATCTTTAAAACTAAGCCTTAGCACTCTTTTCTAACATTTCAATGTCATTTGTCCCTAGTAATGGGTGGAGTGTCCACTCAAAAAATTGGATGTTTCAAAACTTCTTACATAGTATTTATCAAGAAAGTTCAAGTAAGAAAATGTTTAGCATATTTTATGAAAATTTTTGAATATGCAATAAGTGTGCATGAAATAAAATGATATATATGTATTTCATTTTGTATTGAAAACATAATTTTGACGCTATCTCCTACGATTGCAACAAACCTAGATCCATCTTAACCTAATATATATCAAGTGGTGAGAGGGATCGAATCCCTTGAGGTGAAAACCTTTCCTCAAGGTATTACACTCTATAAAGGGTTTGCACCTTGAAGGATTTGGTCCCTCTTGGAACTTGATAAATCCAAGGTTAATATGGATCTAGGTCACTAATGACAAGTTGATGAATTGAATGTATGCTATGCTTAATATGGATTATAATTGAAAAATAAAATGACATGATAATTTATGTAATTTGTGTATTAATGTATTTTTTTAATATTATATAGACTTAAACATATATCGTTTGTAATAAAAGGGAATTGTGGCCTAGTTAATACAAAACAAATATGTGCCAAAAAAATTCAAAATATGTGCCAACTATTTGAGCAAATTTAAAAGTTCTGGCACAATAGTTAAAAATTTGCTAGTATAAATCCTAATAAAGTGGGTAAAAATAACACTATCTTGCAAAACATAAGAAAACACGAGCTTGTGTGTTAACATCTTAATAAATGGTATCACCATTTTTTAACACATTAACACAAAAATTTACATCAACTATCATAGAAAGGAAAAAAATTGTATAATAACAACAAAAATACCAAAAATATTATAAGATAAATATATTTGATTTTTTTTATAATTATTTACACACATACACATATATCACATAGAAGATGGAGAAGACCATGTCAATAATGAAGGGAAATGCTGAATAATTAAGCAAACAAACATAATCACCTCAATATAAAAATCATTAATTCTATATAACTTTGATTAATAACTGTTATAGCCTTAATTTCCACCCTATAGGTTAGAGAGGAAGCCATCATAATATAGAATCCCTAATACATATTTTTCCCAAGTTTTGACCCTCTTTGGAGCATTTTTTGAGCCCCTCGCATGAAACCTAGTAGACAACAAGCGAGACCCTCGCTAGACACTAGTGGCTCAACAAGCGAGGCATTGTCAGGCTTCTATAATCGAGGATTTACAAGGTGATAGACGAGGGATGAGTTGGATCTTCGTGTCAAAGTCCTATTAAATCACACCATTCGAATCTCTAGTGGTCTCTAGAATATCTAGAAGCCTCTCCCAACCCTCCAGGAGTTATATAACAAAGGCAAGCCTTGGGAAAGGGAAGGAAGAATTGAATAGTACTGTTATATTGTCCAACTCCAAAGGTATCCATCATCACATCCAAGAGTCAGTGATCCTAGCCTAACCAAGGAGATGTAAGGAGAGGAAAGGAGCAAGGAGGCTAAAGGAGCTTGCATCATCACTTGAGGTATGTCTTGATGTAATGTTCTTATGTCTAATGATAGATCATTTGGTTTTCCCCTTGAATGTTTGTCTTTGATACATGAATATTCATATTTGGTTTATATTGTTATATATCAGGTTAGATCCAAGCTAAATTTAGGATTCTAACACTAGGAAGAAGAGTAGAATGGTGTAGTTTTTTGTTTGGTGTGCAGGAAGTAGGTTGTAGAAGTTGGAGATGGATCTTCGGGATTGCAACAACTAGGATACGCTAAGGAAAAACTTCAAGAAAAAGGTAATCCATTCTCCCAACTCCTTGTGTGTGATTTTATTGCTTGTTTCTAGGAGAACCATAGAAATCTAGCCCATTCCTATCTAGGATTTCTAGGCCAATCCTAGGGAGATCTTATTGATTTATTCAGTGAGATCTCTGTGAGAAAAAATCCCATAACAAATTGGTGACTCCACTGGGGAGGAATTCTTCTCTAGTTCTACCTCTTTGCCTAACTCTTCCTCTGGTTTTGTGATTTGCATTTGAGTCTTATTCCTTTTTAGTCATCCCAGGGTCTAGATCTGGTAGATCTGATAGGTTTGGTCCATATCTGTAAGATATGCAATAGATCAATCTTTTCCAAAATTAAAATTTTGCAGGCCCTAGCCTGTTGCACTATACCTGTCCCGCAAGGCCCCCTTGCTTGATGACATGTTTGTGTCCTGTGAGGCCCTGTCAAAAATACAATTTTGCATATCCAAACCTTAACATTTGGTTGTAGGTCTGCCCTGTGATCTAAAGTGTTATGCAGTGGTCTTTTATTACCTGGATTGATCTCTATTTGAAGATTTGATTGCCACATAATTTGCTTTTAAAATTTTACTTTAGTGCATTTGTGTGGGTTGTTTGTCACTTCTTGGATAGTTTCCCTTATATCAGATATTTCTAGTGAAGTTGGGATGAGAATCCAACAGATCTGAAGAGATGTAGTTGTGTTTATCATTGGTTGTTTTATTTTTCCTTGTATGACTTTTGTTCATCACTAGAGCTTCCCACCTAGGCTATTTTTTTGGTGTGATCGATGTAGTGACATTAGAGAAGGTTGATCCAGCCTCATTACTAATATCCTATAGTCCTTTTTCTTGTTGTCTATTGTTGGTTTCCTGTTGCATTTGTCTTTCTTGTTTTGATAAGGAATTGTTTACATTGCAAGTTGGAAAAAGCCCTCAAAAAAGACAAAAACAT
>SNQJ01S0136506.1:8667-22200 GCA_010110895.2 Picea sitchensis
CGAGTGATTTTGATGGCTTATATGCCCCTAAGTCGTGGTTTCTCAAGCCACTGGTTAATTGCGTAGCCAATAGGTTCCGCACAAATTAACAAACAAAAAAAAAAACTATGTACATGTAATGAATAAATATGTGAAAATGGTACACAATTTTCTTCAAGGTCTTTTATGCAATTCCTCCATATTTCACTACTTGGAACCTCTCGGAAAAGGATTCAAATCAAAACTGTCATACTTTGTTGAATTTTGGCTTATTCTAGAGAGTGAACTTGTAGAGCATGCTCTGCATGGAATATTTGTTGTATGTATATGAAAATTGTACACCAAATACTATAGACTGTAATCTAACCAATACATTTGGTCTTACTTCATTTGGATCTATTATGAAGAATTTATGACATTGTTACCCGAAACACTTGTTTTAGACTAGTTTCAGGACTAGCCACAAGCCCTATTTTCCACAGCATGTAACTCCAAAAATACGATGACCCACAAGCTAAAATTTGTATCACAGATACTTGGATATGTTTCCTCAATGGCCTCCAAATTTCACGGTATGAATCATTCTAGAAAAAACTTATTGAGAAAATGGTGAGATGACCTGTAAATAACATACCTTATAAAACATCATCAAAATAATTTATCCTCCTTTGAATTTCCTTCACCTTTCTTACACATTATTTTAGTCACCTTGGTGATGTTTCTATAGCATGTGTTCAAACTCCCAAAATAACCTTTATTCATGAGAAAAGTGTATGCATTCCTCTTCTACAAAACCTTGTTGAGAAAGGACATCCGAGGTCAAGCATAAGATATAGTGAAGTGATGATTGATCGTCACAGTCTATACTGAAACTAGTTTGCAGCATTTCCGTAGGCTGTCATATAGGCAAGGTGCGGCGATGTTGAAATACTAAGAGAAGGTCAAAGTTCACGAAGGTTCTATAAATGAATCTTCTGGAATGTGAGGTGGCACCCATATGGTTGGGATCCTACTCGCTTCTCTGATTTGGTGGGATCATCCTAATCTCTTTAACCATCTGTCTTTCTCATACATAATGATGGATTTCTCATGGAAAAGGTTAAGAAAGGAATTAATGAAAGAATAGGATGAGAATTGTGTGAGGGATTCTATTTCAATTGATTCTTGAGGTCTTCATTGGTCCATCAAGTTATTGTGGATATTCTTCATGCAAGTTTGGAGCAAGTGTGTGTGTTGGCGAAAAGGGCCATTGAAAGGGAACCTTGCAACATCAAGGTTGTTTGGTTGTATCTTCCACTTTTACTTAATAGAATACAATGGCATGTTTCTTTCCCATAAAATCATTCTCATTTTATTACATGACTCCTTGATCACATGTGTAAGTTTTCATTGAATATACTATTGTTGTTTTCACTTTGGTTGGTTTGTGTTTCATTGCAGATACAATATCACAAGAGCACTGGAGTGGAGCAAGGACAACAAAGACATAATTAAGTGATATTCAAAGGTATGTCATTTGTCTCTTGTCTGGTAGTAAACTAAATGATTAGAGATTAGGGAAAGCGCCATGTCCTATCTCATTTTGTTCTAGATCTAGGTGGATCTAGGGAGATCAGGTTATGTCTGTGTTCACCGATTTATCCAATAACAAAATTGGCAACCATAATGGGGATACGACTTGTTTTTGGTTTTTTTTTGTCCATTTTCCTTTAGCCTACTTCCTTTCATCTTAATTTAGTTTATGAGTCTGTGGGTGATCCATACAGACTCCCTGGATCTGAAAGTTCATTTAGACTCTTTGTCCTTTTTCCAATTTTTCTTTGATTACAGAAATAGTCGCACTGTATCCCATATGAAGCCTGCAACATCCCAGGATCTCCACACCCTATCTGTTTACACCAGTGCAGAATATTTTCATCCTACCCCATAGCTAGCCTGCGGAAACCTCAAATCGTCGCATTGTACCTTACAGTTGGGTTGCGACATTTCCTGTAGAATCTATTGGATTAGGTCTTTTGGTCTTCTGACACCTAGTTTTTCTTGATCACCTAGGAATAACTTTTGGTGCCAGTATCTGACTGTTTTCTGAGTTTAAGACTTGATGTTGATTGTTTTTCATGGATTTAAAACCCTTATTCATCATTTTACACGTTTTTATTTCTTTCTTTTTGTCAACAAGGACATAATCTCTAGATTTAAATTTGAGTGCTTGATTGATAAAAGTCTTTGATTTGATTTAAAGTTTTGGATTGTTTTACATTTTCTGGATTGCTTGTTGATTGGAAAATTATTTTTGTTTGCACTAAGCAAAACACTCTCTTGTCATCTTCATTTTTATCTTCATTGAAAGTTTGATTTGGGTATTTGTTGAGTGTATCTATTTTCTTTGATTACTTTTCCTTCCTTCATTATATCCCTGACTTGGTTTTGGAAAGGAAGATTTAGAGTCATCTATTCTTTTTAGTAATCACTCATAAGAAAAAAAATTGCATTCAAATTTTTTTAAGAGAACAAATTGGGAAATTTCATTTCTTATGATTGTCTGGAATTGTATTCATTCAAGAAAAAGAAATTACCTTTCGTAGCTTTCATGTTTCTGAAGAAATACTTTCTCCCTATTGTAATTAGAGTTCATCGAACTGAAACATTGCATCATTCATATATTCTTGCACATTATTGGGTAAAGGTCTCATACAACATCAGTTTCATGTCCATATCCCTCTTGTGTAAACAACAACCTCTAAAATACTACGTAATTTTTAAAATTTATTAGTAAATTTTAGTTTTTAGAAACTCTTTCCACCAACATTATCTAGTCTAGAACTTTGGAATAGGTTGTGAGGCACCATCTCCAAAGAATAAAACACACTATAGCATCTTGTGACAGGGAGTGTTCAAATCCACTTGCAACATTTTTTTATGGGAAGTCCTTCTCACACAAGGGTCAATCACGAGGTCGCATTGAGACTGGCAGAGTTACTCACCCTGCTTTGTTGGTCTTGGTGTAGAGATTGCACGTATTATGGGGGTCGCTTGAAGGTATACCCACAATGATGAGTGGAATCCTTTCAAGTTTATTTTGGGCTAGATACCCTATCCTTGCGCGTGGATCGGACTGTCAACTGTTTCCCCAGGAATCACTATTCTACTTGGTAACCTTAGTAGCCTATCTCTTTAGGGTCTTACATGAGGTGACTGTGGAGGGGAAAGTCTTCACGGTACTTGGAATAAATGTTGTCCAAACTCACTCAGGCTCCTTGTATGGTATACCCATGATTATGTGTGGGAGCTTGCACCAGGGTGTAAGTTTGTTAAGTAGGTCATCAACATAACTTTTCCACCCACTCTAGCCTAGCCCCTTCTTGTCTTGACTTCGTGAAATTGGATTTCATCACCAACTAGTGACTTCGAAATAAGAAGGTTTGTTTGCTTGGTTTGATTTCTATATTTTATTAGTGAATGTTGTTTGTTTTCGTAGTTGGCCATAGATGTTTTCCGTAAAATATTTGGTTCGGCCAACATTGACCCTCCATGTCATTCACGTAGGATGTAAGGGATACCCCCGAAATATCCATAAATTTACCTCCCTTTTCCTCCTAACTCATCAAAGGGCTCTCTTGAGGAGGGAGCGGTACAGGAAAACGTAACCTCATAAGTGGAAAGTTCCAACTCTTTCGAAAATTTCCGAATTATTTCTGATTCTCTAGAGGCTTTTAGACTTCCTCCAACTCCGTTACCATATTCTGGATATGAGATACATATTCTATGAATGAATTCCACATGAGAACTTGTTGTTGAAACTTCTAGAATACCGACTTGACCTCATACAAGCCTTGGAGTAGAGAATCCTCTTTTTTCTAGTGACCCATTTAGAGCCCCACCTCACACTATACGAGATATTTATGGAAACTTAGGGGTGGGTCCTGATTCACCTGTCATATCACAACTTCCTGAAACTTTTGTTACCTACACAATATCTTTAGACCATTTTGTTGGTACAACTAGAAATATCACCGTGGTTCTAGACACATAGTCAGTTGGTCCTAGGTCGACTTTTTTTCTCTAGATGGCCCATTCTACTATGGTCCCACATGATACGGCTATTCCTAGTGGGAATATGGTAGTTAAACAAGATCCCATTGGCACACCACTCTCGTCTAGACCTATCATGTCACTTCCTCCTGGGTATTATGCTTTGAATCCTTCCATCTTTGTCCCTACACAGGTTCCATCCAGGGTTTATGGAATTTTTGTTCCACCTGGGTACAATGATGTTATTGGTTTTGTTCCTACACCCTCCTAGGTCCTCTTTGGAGGGTCTTATCCACCTTTTCTTGGGGGATATGACCCTAGTGGCTCCAATCCAATTGGAAGCACCCATCATCCATTCAATTTTGGTTACCAGATTCTCGTTGGAGGGAAATCTCATGCTAGAGGGAAACCTCAATTTGGGGGTCAACCTCAGACTAGGGGACCACCACACATTGGGGGAAAACCTCCACTTGGAAAACAACCTCAGGTTGGACTCTATAACCCACTGTATGGACAGAACACACCAGGATCACTAGCCCAACTTTGGAACCTTCTTGCCCAAGGCAATCCACAATCATCTGGGGGGAAACAACCTCAAGTTAACTCTTTTGTACCCCCTCACTCTGGCTAGACATATCTAGGTTCTTTGAATCCCACTTGGGGTCTGAACGTTCACTCTAGTGTCACTTTTCTAGGGAACATCTCTAATAAACCCAACCCTATGGGATATATGCCTCCAAATCCTCCACGGAAGAATATGTTAGGACTCTCCACTTACATGCAGACTGCTTATGGTCCTACTAGTATATCGACAATACTTCCTCCCCAAATTCACTAGTATCCTCACATGAATAGACAATTGCCTTTTCTAGCCACTTTGGATTTACTCGAATTGTCTAGAATCTTGAATGATCCTATCTTACATTCTCCCCATTGGCCCATTATACTAGCCAAATTACCATCCTACATTCCCAAGTTTGATGGTCAACCAGGAGAAGACCCAAACTATCATGTTATGACCTTTCAACTTTGGTGTTCATCCAAATCTTTGATGGATGACTCCATTTGGTTACGACTCTTCTACTGAACTCTCACAGGTTCAACCACAAAGTGGTACATAGAATTACCACGAGGCTTCTTTAACGACTTCAACACCCTCTCCATGGATTTTCTCACACATTACCAACTACCAAACCTCTATGAGAGAGTAACCAAGATTTTGAGTTCCTTTAAGCAATATTCTACCACTCACGTTTCCGATCACATTCATGAGTGGAGATGGAGGAGATGTTTGATAAAAATCAACCTTCCTGATCAGTTATTGGTTGAATGGTTCACCAAATCATTCATCAGTAAAATCATCCATGATATTGCCATGGGCGGAATTGTCATTGAAGAGAAGGTGATTAGTCATGCTCAGTACCTAGATCTCATTTATTCGCAAATGGACACTCTTTATAAATTGATCCCTGATGCTCCTCGCCCTTCTACCACAACTACCTCAACAACCCCAACAACTTCTCATGCTGCTGATGGTGTGATTGGTACCTTCCATGCTAACGCTAAATCCACGTTGGCCACTCACACCAATCCCAAATCTACTACTTCTAATTTTCAAAGTGCTTCAACTCCTACTCCTTCCACCGACAAAAATTCTGAGGTTAATTCAATTCAATATACACCTGCTGGAAAAACAAAATCTAAAAAAGGAAAGGGTAAGAAAAATGAGGATAAAAATAATAACCTGCAATCCAAAAAACCCAAAACACAACCTACTGATGATAAGGATAATCATAAACCTCGATATCCTTTCCTTGTCTGTGGTGATTATCACTACACGAAAGATTGTCCAAGACGCACCGAGGTCACTAAGTTCCTTCAAGGGACCGGGAAGCCTCCCACACCTGTCATTTTGTCAAAAAATTTCCCTTCTCAACACTAGGCCCAATCAGTCATTCATGACCAACTCTCTCCTTCGACCACTTTGTATGTCCTTATGTGTATTGGTGATTCTAAAAAGAATGACGTTGCAATCACCACTCAGGCCAAAGATTATTCTCCTTCAAAGGAGAAAGTTGTCGATTTACCACCTTTGTTGGTTCAACCACCTCCCTCAACTTCACTTCTCAATGGTATTATTTATCTCGAATGACCAGGTCTCGATAGAGTTCTCTGCCCTCTTCCAAAGGGAGTTGCTCGAAATTCCACCTTCAATCCTCATGCACGTGCTGCTCAAAACTACAGTATTTTGGAAGATCTTGTGCAAGAACACTTTGTGATGTCAGATCTCAAAGTCCTTCAAATTTGTCCCACTCAACGGAAGGCACTATTAAAGGCCATTGGTGGAATTGATCCCACAGATACAAATTTGATAATATTTGACCTAGAAGACCACATTCCAAGGCTACCTCCTCAGTTAGCGTTTCATATTCAAGTTGTTTCCGAGAACAATAATATTTGTAGAACCATTATTGACGAGGGTGCCTCAATGTGTGTTATGTCAGTTACTTGTTGGAAAGCCATTGGTTGTCCTCTACTCACTGAATCACACAATACACATAAGGTTTTCAATGGTTTTGGTTGTAAACCCTACGGTGTTCTTCCCTCGTTGTCTATTACATTGAAAGGCAAATCGGTCAATGTTGAGTTTGAGGTCTTTGATACGCCTCTTGACTATAACCTCTTACTTGGTCATAGTTGGATTGATTCCATGCATGCAGTTGTGTCTACCCTTTTCTATGTGTTACGTTTCCCACATCAAGAAAACATCATTACAGTTGACCAACTGGCCTTTTTCAATTTTGATTCTCATACTAGCAACGTACCCTTTATCTTGAAGACACCTCTTGGGTACAAGAATATCGGTGTGGGTCTTCTGAAAGATTCAACTTTGATGGGAACCTTCCCAATACCACCACCTGATGTTCCACCTCCTTTTGTCACCTCAATCAACATGATTTCCACCTCCATCCGTGAAACCCCCACATCTCATGACTTGTGGATAGTACCTGATCCTGGTGATTATATTCGCTATGGAGAAAAATTTCCCTTAAGTCCAGTTGAATCTTCTTATCAAGCCATTCAATTGGCAACCCCTTCTACACCCTCTATCTATGATTCATCTCCCGATCTATTTCATGTGATTTTTCCTACCAATGAGATGATCATGTCAGTCATGTCCATGGAAGATGCCCCATGGGATGATGGAAATCATCATTCCATTCTCTTCCTATATCAACACACCATAGAGAGTTACCAACAGATTTCGACTCTGTTGACCGTTGTTGTCATTTCCTCTGTTCCCAAGTCATCCCACGACATGCCATATGAAGGGAACCTGAGTAATATCTCACCCACCATTCCTRTTGACATATCCATTAAACMTGGAGTCATAAAAAATGTTCACATCAAAGCCTCATGTTCCTTTGATGAGGTCGTCACTTATAAATCCATTTTTCAAGAATTYCGTGACGTTTTCACTTGGATCTATGAAGAGATGTCRAGTATTGAGCCTGATATTGTTGTGCATGAAATTAATACCTACCCAGACACTAAACCTGTCTAGCAGAGAATTTTCCCAKTCCACCCTCCTAAAGTCGCTGCTATCAAGCTTGAGGTTGAAAAACWTCCTAAGGTTGGCTTTATTTATCCTATGGCTTTAACCAATTGGGTATCCAATCTAGTTCTGGTCAATAAGAAGTAAGGCACGATACATGTATGTGTAGATTATAGGGATATCAATAAAGCTTTTCCTAAGGACAATTATCCAACCCCCTTCGTTGACCATATCATCGACGATTGCACTGGGAGTGAAATCTTCTCCTTAATGGATGGTTTCTTTGGCTATAATCAGATTAATATTTTGCATGTGGATCAACACAAGACTGCTTTCATTTTTCCTTGGGGTACTTTTTCCTACCAGAAACTGCCTTTTGGTTTGAATAACGCTGGTGCTACTTTTCAATGTGACATGTATTATTCTTTTCACGATATCAAGAACATAGTAGAACCATATATCAATGATCTACCAACCCATTCCATGCATTGCCAAGATCACCCGACCCATCTCTAAGCCATTTTTCTTCATTCTTGTTACTATCGTATACGTTTGAACCCACACAAATGTGGTTTTTCTGTGGAGTCCAACCGACTTATGGATTTTATTGTGTCACTTCATGGAATTAGGGTAGACCCTTTGAAGGTTGAGGCTATCCTTACTCTACCTCCTCCTTCCACACTACATCAGCTTCAAATTTTGCAAGGGAAGGAAAACATTTTGCGTCAATTCATTCCAAATTATGTTGAGTTAACACAGGGTTTTACTCGACTGTTGAAGAAAGGTTACGATTTTGTATGGGACGATACTGCCAATAAATCCTTTGAAGATTTAAAACTTTCCTTAAACCATACACCACTATTATTCCCACCCGATGATAGTCAAGACTATTTCCTCTACCTCATAGCTTTGGATGCTACCATTGCAATGGTTTTAGTCCAAGAATATGCTTCACATGATTCACATGTAATTTACTATTTGAGTCGGAGTCTCACGACCACCGAAGCCAAATACCTACATGTGGAGAAATTGGCCTTGGGATCTTTTCAAGCTGTCCAACGTTTTTGTCATTATATATTATTACGTAAGACCACTATCATTTATGATTTCAACCCCATGCAACACGTCCTCACTCGACAATTGTTGAGGGGAAAGTACTCCTAATGGATCGTGATTCTCCAGGAGTTTGACTTAGAGTTTGAATGCACTAAGTCTAAGAAATATTTGGTATTTTCTGAATTGATATGTGACCTTCCCACAACTGAGACAACAAATGTGGTAGAGGATTACTTACCTGATGAATCCCTTTTTCTGATCAGTTCTGATGACATCTAGTATAGAGATATTATCATTTATCTCCAGACTCAAACTTTTCAGCCTGACCTTTCTAGTACGAATCGTCGTCATATACGGTATCAAGCCCATCAATAAATCATTCTCAGTGACACTCTTTATCTTCATGGTGTTGAATCAATTTTCGATGATGTCTCACCTACGATGAGGCTAAGAAAGATTTGAATGACTACCATTCTGGAGCATGTGGCGGTCATATGTCTAGGTATGCCACTACCCAAAAGATCTTACGAACAGGATACTTCTGGCCTTCTTTGTTTAAATATTGTATCACTGATGTCCAGAAATGCCATGCTTGTCAAACATACAATAATAATATAAGATCTCATCCTGATCCTTTACACCCTATAGATTTCGTTTGTCCATTTGCAAAATAGGGCATTGACTTCATGACATGTAATCCTCACTCGGTTGATGGGGCATGAATACATCATCGTAGCTATGGATTACTTCACTAAATAGGCTGAGGCAATGCCTACATTTGATAACATTGAGAAAAATGCATCATTATTCATATTCAATCATACCATTACTTGGTTCGATGTTCCCTGAGCTATCGTTACTAATCACGGTAGCCATTTTTGAAATTTCATGATGTCCGAGCTTCCTAAAAAGTTGGGTCTTTGGCATGAAAACTCAACCCCCTATTACCCACAGGAAAATGGCTAAGTTGAAGCAATAAACAAAGTTCTCATTACTATGATTGGATGGATGATAGGAATTCATAAAACAAGTTGGCACACAATGTTGTTTTCAACATTATGGGCCTACCGGACATCCGTCAAGTATACCATTGGGTTCACACCTTTCCAAATAGTTTATGGTATCAAATTTGTTCTACTGATTAAATGTGAGATACCATATTTAAAACTAGCCGTTGAAATTCTTCCAAACACCTCTGCCGAAGAGGAATGTCTTTTCTACCTGATGCAATTAGATGAAACCTGTTGTGATACCTCCCTAGTTATCGAATCTCAGAAAAAATGTGTCAAAGCACAATATGAAAAGAATTTCAAGCCACGTGTTTTCTCTGAAGGTGATCTAGTTCTCCTCTACGAACAAGATCGTGATTTACTAGGGGCTGGAAAATTTGAGGCTATGTGGCGAGGCCCTTATATTGTCAAATGAGTGTTGGAGAAGCGAGCTTATGAGTTAATGGATTATGATGGAATTCCTTTGAGTGAACCCAGAAATGGGCTTTAATTGAAGAAGTACTATGCTTAGGGTTTCTTTACATGAGTTCTTGTATTTTTACTCTATCATACTCTTCTGTGTTACTTTTGTGTGTTTTTTCACTGTTTTGTTTGGACCCCCAACTGCTTACCTTGCATTGTTCTTGGTTTCCAGATGTTGGTGTCATTGCTACCCTACATTGGATTTTCCGATGGCACTAGTCATAGTACTCAAAACCTAGCATCTGCTGCTTGGGAAATATAAGCACCCACAAATGAATTAATCAGTCTACCTGGTGTTTTCCTCGGTCGYGCAACTAACAATATCACGGAATACAATGCAGTCATCAAATTGTTGAATGACATTGTTTCACTTGGAATCTATCATCTTGTTGTACGACTTGATTCGCATMTAGTAGTACTACAATTGAGTAATGTTTATGCTATCCAAAGTTCTACTTTATTAAAGGTATATTTMCGAATTCACCTCTTGAAACGTCATTTTGATTACATTGAATATCAACAAATTCCTAAATGTCTAAATACATTAACAAACGCATTAGCTAATTATGTGTAAGACACACATTTGAGACACTTATAAATCCAATCACATTTTTTATATAAATTAAGTAAGCCAGTATAAGACTCATGCATATATAACGATAAAAGTTTTTACAAAAAAGTGGTTTTGTCCGAAGACCAAAATATCAAAATTTGAAGCACATGGCTTCATATACAAAATAGCATCAAGGATGTTGCTCACAATAACACATGACTGCATGTTATATTATACAGAGCATTCGAATAAGAGAACCAAATACCCCCACGGTATGGCATTGGTAATGTCTTGGGATATCATTGATAGAGATATCTAGGACATTCATTGTCAACCCCTCCAGGTTTTGCTCGATAGCCTCGTAATCAATGGAAGCCAATCCTGCTTCCTCAACTCTCTCCCCTCGTCTCTGGATAGGGGAAGTACCTGGAGGTCAGTGAGGTCCTAAATATACGTTGTCAAAGAGTTTTTGATTAGTCATCGGATTAAAAACATAAAAAACGTTTCATACTTCAAAATTTACAAAAACATTATAAAAACAAAATGTGATTCTTACCTAATTTCCCCCACTGAGAACCTTCAAGAAGAACCAAGTCTAAATCACCCCTAAATTCCAAACCATCATACACATATCCATCTACCACCAATAGTTGAGGCCTCAACCAATCAAAGAATGGATCATTATATTTGACAATGGGGTCGGTCACATGTCGAGACATGAGGTCACACCATATCTTCATTCTTGGATCTTGTGGGGATGGTATGACCCACTCTACCTGTAAGTGCAAGTGTGGAACCCTCTCCAAGAAGGACACTAAAATGGACTTGTACCGAAACTGTTTCAAGTCACCTTTCTTACACTTTGTCAATTGTTTCTTCATGCTCTAAAGAACCTCGTCACACCAGTTAAAGACTCGGGGCTCCATGCACTCCACTGCATACTGGAAGTAACTCTAGAGAGCCATATGAGGAGATTCACTCCCCGCCATCTGTGATATAGTGAAAAGGATAGTCTGAAAGGGTAAATCCTAAACATCTCTAATGGCAACCTTGCCACTATGTCTCTCGGCCTATGGTTCACAATATTGGTGAATATACTCACTCATCAGTAGACCGCCACCTCTGCTTCCTGTTAATGTCACATGGGATCCACGGTGAAATAATCCCATCAAAAAATAGATATCCTTGATATCTAAAGAGATTATGTGGGCCCCCACATGGAATACCTGTTGATCCACATCCCACATGTGGACTAAATACTCAAGAAACCTCAATTTGGGCCTTCATGCCTTGGATCTTGAAGAACTTCAGCAACCCACATTGTGGGAGGGCATTAACCATAACTGGGTCATTCTCGACAAAGTAATCATTGTCCTCATGTTCTCTCTCTCTCCATTCCAACATTCTGACAGTAAAAAACCTACATTGGAGCCACAAGGAGAAGTTAGCATCTTTATTTGCTTGATTGGAAATTTTTATTGGCCAAACATACATAAGGAATTTTTGAGTTGCGCACAACGCAGGTGAGGGTTTATACATAGTAAGGAATCACTGCAAGTCATCCATAAGGCCACCTATAGAAACCTGTGGTTTCTGTAGAGCACGATATAAGCCACCTATGGTGATCCCCACGCACACCTACCCTCATGAAATCCTACTCAAAAACTACTTTAAACCAATAAAAACATAAATTAATCCATGGAAAATGAAGAGGACAAGAAGATTACCTTTTTAGCGAAATCCATTTTTCAAATGGTTGCTTGTGTCTCCCGCAATCCGAAGTGGAATTTTGAGCTAAAATAGGGTTTTTTGGAGATGTTTTGGGTAAAATGACAATGGAATGGTAAAGATGAGTTTTACCTATATTTATTAACTTTTTTACTTTTCCATCTATATTTTATATTATTTTATATGTTTCACCTAAAACCTAAAGTTCTAATGACATTGCGAGTGTTTTTGTTTTTCACAGATGAAGAATCTAGGAGCCTAAACCATGGAACACAGATACATTTCTTGGTTGGTTTTTACGTTTGTCACATGTACAAATACTTTTTAGGTTTTTTAGGAAAAACCTCGAGCTCAATCTTTGTTCGTTCTCATGCTCGCAAATGAATGAGAATGCAACCGAGTATATTTTTGTCATTTTTCGTACTTGTCATGGTAACACGAAAAATGAAACTTATGGAGTATCCTTTAAGCTCTTTTCACGCTTCGTAAAAATGAAAAGATTGTCGAGTGACCTTGTTATTTTCACGCTCGTAAAAGTATTTGAAGATAATTTTTGATGGGCAGTAGGTTATCACTTTTTTGGTCTCATCAAACTAATTTACAAAAAAGGAACTGAGAGAGTTCTCTTTTTCAGACTCCCTAAATATGAAAAACCCCCGAGTTTTCTCTCTTTGGACTCGTTAAACAAACATCAAAATACCTATATGGAACTGAACCACTCCTTCTTAGGGTTCGTTAAACATACTATGAGGGACTCATCCGAAGGATGAGATTACATCAACAAGCATATGTTATCCTCCTCGAGCTTGCGTAAAATTAAAGAGGTACTCGCCAGAAATGGTGGGGTAAAATTTGGGAAATAAATGTGTCTCTATATTTGTGTAAGTGGAAGTAATAGTCTCTCTCCTTTGGAAATTCATTTGTCTCTCGTTTGACCTTTCGCAAGTTCATATCTTGGGTCATCTCTGAGTCAATGCTGCCAAGACCTTTGTTGTGTCATTCATATGTTCAAGAGAATTCCAGCCCTACACAAGCCTTCTATCGAGTCGGCCATCTGCAATTATCAATTCCTACCATGTCAGACTTCCCTGTGTTAGTTTCAAATGATTTTCATACTTTGATATAACTCAAATATGTTACTTATTTCGTGTCATTGA
>SNQJ01S0136506.1:34732-45669 GCA_010110895.2 Picea sitchensis
GTTTCCTCCTAGTAAGTAATGACAAAATTTTTGCAGTGCGTACACCATGGCTAATCCTTCTCTCTCTGTAGTAGTGTAATTGATTTCAGTTGTAGATAGATTTTTTCTGGAAAATGCTAATGGATGATCAATGTCTCCTTCTCTAGGTTTTGCTAGTACTGCTCCTAATGAAATGGAAGACACATCAATGTGCACATGAAATTTCTTGCTCCAATCTGGAAAGACCAGAATAGGCGCAGTCACCATCTTTTGTTTCAGTGTATCGAAGCTCTGCTGGCATTCTTTTGTCCAACCAAAATGATAGTCTTTCTTTAATAACTTCTCCATTGGCACAGTAATCTGAGCATATCCTTTGATAAATTTCCTATAATATCTAGTATATCCTAGCACAGTGCGTAGTTGTTTGACTGAGGTAGGAGGTGGTAAATCAACTATATTTGCAATTTTGGATGGATCCACCAACAATCCTTGCCTGCATACAATATGACTTAATAATACTCCAAATGATGAGAAGAATATTCACTTCTTCAAATTAAAATCAATTTGACATTGCCTGCATTTATCCAACATTAAACTTAGACATTCAACGCAATTTTTCAGCAAACTAAAAACAATCCAGTCATCAAAATAGGCTTCTAAAAACTTATGCAGAAATTCTTTGAACTCTTCGACCACCACCCTAGAAAATATGGTTGGGGCATTGTTCAGTCCAAATGGCATCACTGTGTATTGGTATGATCCCCATTTTGTGGAAAATGTGGTCTTGTGGCAGTCCTCCTTGGCAATCCAGATCTAATGGTATCATGAAAACCCATTTGCAAAAGAATATACCTCCTGGCCTCCCACATTGTCTAATACTTCATATGTGAATGGTGTAGGGAAGAGGTCATGTAAAAAGGAATCGTTCATCTTTCTGAGGTCCACACATATTATGATCTCGCCTACCTTCTTGTCTTGTACTAACATAGGGTTTATCCACTCCGACTCCTCGATAGGTTCAATAATCCCTGCTTCCATCATTCTGTCAAGCTCAATCTTCACTTTTTCCTTATACTTTGGGTCCAATATGTAGGGTCTTTGCTTGAATCGCTTCTCATCTAGTTTCAAAGGTATTCTAATTTCTCCCATGGGTCCTTTGATACCTTTCATATCATTGAACTTGGATGGAAATAATTCTTGATACTCGTGCAATAATTCTATAATTTTGTCAATGGTAGCAACATCCCAGTAATCTTTGACATTAGCAAGTTTCGATGTCTCCTCTGTCCCAATATTAACTTTATTTATCTTGATCGACTGTCCAATGAATGGTATTTCAACTCCTGGTCCTTCAACATCCCTGTGGCCTTCTATCTCAACAATGTTTACCTTCCTCAGATCATCATCTTCGTCGGCATTAATGCTGTAAGATCCTTGTAATTTCTAGAATGGCATAGTCCATTCATCCTCTTATTTCTCCAAAGGGAGGCTATATGAATCTTTAAATAATTTTTTCCTCGGAGTCTTTAATGCTTGATCTACTGAGGGGAATTCACTTTCAAATAAAAAGGTGGTTACAAAATTCTGAAGCATACCTTCCAAATCCGTGGTGATAAGGCCCAGCTCTGCTTGAAGGTACCAGTTAAAAGGGGTCGTGTCCAGCGTGTTAATGAATATATGTACCCATTGTTCTCAAGGTATGTCACTCTAGGCCTCTTCACAGCTTCGTACATGGTCCTTTTGGAAGCTTCAACCTGTGTACCTCACTTCGCAGCTTCCTACTTTTGCGGAAAACCATGCAGTCATCAAGGTTCGACATTGTGTCCAGTCTTTGATACTTATTTTATGTGTTCCCCACCATCTTGTTGGTGTAGCTTTCAGAGCCTCGTCCATATCCAATGGATTCTGTTGTACTAGTACAATTGTTTCAAAGTCCATCAAGAAGGATTCTAAAGGATTCAGACCATCAAAGTTAGGTAAGTTACTTGTTGTGGTACCAATCCAACAAACTTCTCTGGTCAGTCAAGCACATCTCCTTGTGGACACTTCATACATCTGGTTTTCCAGTTCTCCACTGCTTCTTCTAAATTTGATGAACACACATTGTCACTTTTCCAGCTTAGATTCCCATCGGCAGTAGGTTTAATGTAATCCTGTTGTCTGGTTGTTAATTTGTAGATGTTTTCCAGCT
Organism: Picea sitchensis; assembly: GCA_010110895.2. NCBI lineage: Eukaryota > Viridiplantae > Streptophyta > Pinopsida > Pinales > Pinaceae > Picea > Picea sitchensis. The sequence continues at coordinate 36,903 of SNQJ01S0136506.1, forward strand.
CATATGTGTAGTCTTCTTCTCTGAAGGGCTCTATATACTGCAGACCTTCATCTAGATCTAAGGGTGCAATGACCCTAAGGCCATCTCCTTCAAATTTCATGCGTCTTTTCTTTAAATCAACCACATTCGAATTTTTGAAGGCCCAATCAATTCCTAGCAATGCAGGGTAAGGGAAGCTATCATAAAAAATTTCAATTACCTCGAAGTCTTGGCGCAGACCCCCAACCCTCAGGCCGCGATCCACTCAGGATTGTTCTAAATCTTCCCTTTGAGTCTGATTGACTCTTCGTTTCCTTCATAGGGAATCCCACACACACTTGACAGTGTATCCATAGGTCCAAATGAGTTTCCCACATGATCAACACCAAGCACCACTCAAATCTTTCGATCTCAGTAAGATTGTGCCCTTCGCCAAACCGGGACTTCAGGTTTCACGACTTCGCAATCCTTGTTGTCAAGAGTTCCTACCTCTACAACCTCCAAAACCTGAAATTCCGAATTCTGGTGCGTTCAACAAAGGTTGGATTCCCAATGGAATTTCCACTTCATTAGGATTTCAGACTTCGCAACCTCGTGAATCCAGATGCAATGTTCCCAGCTCTTCGACCTCAAAATCCCAAAATAGTCAACAAGGTTTGACTCCACTTATTTGATGAAGACACACCACCTGTCCACTCAAACACTTTCTATCTCTGACGTGGACTCTCACCACCTGTCCTTCTTCCCAGCTTTCAAGACTTGAACAAGCCTCTGACTACTATCCCTCTAACACTTCGAAATCCTGAATTTCGAAATGATTATGGCACTCCACTACCACGATCAATAGTCCACATAGAGTCTTACCTCTAGAAGGGTGGATTCATCCAATGCTTAACCTCCTCGTAGTTTCACTAAATGCCACAGTCCTCACGACTTTGGAAGTTCTCCTCGGAGAATTATGACCGCTCGTTTCTCCTTGACATCTTCTGAGAATTGAACCAAAGTTCTTCCACTAGAACTTAACTTCTGCGAGATGCTTTCAATATCTGTCTCCCTTTGAACACTTCCAAGGCATTAACCCTCCTAATCTTTCTCTGGCAACTTCAAGCCTCGAAAGAACTCCTGCATGCACTCCTTGTGGCACTCTATCAAATACTTCTGGGTATTTGATCTTTTAGACTCTGTGCACTCGTGGCAACAACAACCCTTCACTCTCCCAACCTTAATTGATAACTTCTAAGGCCTCAACTAGCCTACACACACCTTGCACGGCTTCAGTGCTTCACCTGCACTTCTACTGGAATGAGAACAACGGTATCCCTCCTGAGCTTTCTGAGATAAAACTCAGAACTTCGTCAACATACACCTTGTGAATGTTTCACTACACTCCTTGCAGGAACTTCTCTCAGGATGAGAAACAATTGAAACTCATTCTCTTCCTCTCTCAGACTTCATATACTTAGCATGAAATCATACATTTAACACAGTATTAAAGAAAATGCATAACAAAGAGAATAAAACAACTGTAAGCATACCATTCACCATGCATAAACAGCGAAAATCATAACACCATGAAATCTGAATCAAATCTTCATATATTAATTCAAATTACTTTTGTACATGGGTTCTTCTCCACAAATCTCTACTATAGCTCTCTCTTCTCTTTTATGCTAATGATACAACAATACAAGAATGAGGGTGTCTATATCTGTTTTCCATCCTACTCTCTAAACTGTCTAATCTTATTAATTCAAACCTACCTACTCTCATTAACTGGGCTTAAATGTTTTTCACATTGACAAATGAGAGAAAATTGCTCATGATCTACTTACATCCTCCAAGATATAAATGAAAAGTATGTCTTATTCCCAACTATTACATTAGTATCCACTCTCTTAAACTTTCAAAACATTTCAAAACACGAAAAATGCATGTTGTGCTTTCCAGTTGTCTTTCGCCTCCACACTCGCTTGACTATTTACGATGCTCCTGCATCATACTCCCTCTCTTGAAAATTTTCATGAACTTCTGTTCATGAGCTCTTGGATGGTCTGTCCATGCTTCTAAATTTTTTCTTCATCTTCCCAACTAGCATCTTCAACTGGATGTCCCTTCCATTTGATCAAGTATTCAAAATACTCTTTCCTCCTGGTCTTCTTGATGACTCTCTTGTCAATTATACTTTCCATCTATGGCTTTTCAGCTACAGGCATTTGTTTAGTCCATTGAACCTTTTTTTGTTCATCCTCTACTCCTGCTTCTTCATCTTTGTAAGGGTACAAATCCGCAACATTGAATATCGGTGAAATTCCGACCCCATTGGGTAATTCAATCTCATATGTGTTTGTCGCAAATTTCTTCAAGACCTTGCATGGTCCACTCTTTTTCATCTTCAGCTTGTTATATGTCCCCCTTGGGAACCTCTCCTTCCTCAAATGTGTAAGAATCAAATCACCAACTTCAAATTGAAGTTCTCACCTGTGTTGATATGATCCGTGCTTGTATTCTTGGTTTGAATTCTGCAATTGCTCCTTAACTCGATCATGAAGCTCCTTCATTGCTTCTACAAAATTCTCTGCACTAGCACTCCTGAATTCACTTCGTTCTGAATATTTCAATTCAGAAACTCCCCTTGGATACATTCCATATACAATTTGGAATGGACTCTGCCCTTTGCTTCTGTTGAGTGAGTCATTGTAAGCAAATTCTGTCTGTGGCAGAATGTGATCCCACTGACTATGGTGTTCATTCACTAGGCTCCTCAATAAATCCCCCAAGCTCCTGTTCACAACTTCTATTTGTCAATCTATCTGAGGATGATACAATGAGCTAAATGAAAAACTTGTCCTCAAATTTTTCCATAAAGTCCTCCAGAAATGTCCCACGAACTTGGTATCTCGATCAGAAACAATACTCCTTGGCAAGTTGTGAAGTCTAACAACTTCCTTGAAAAACAGGTTCGTAATATGAGTTGCGTCACTAGTTTTCTGGCATGGTATGAAATGTGCCTTCTTGGAAAATATGTCGACTACCACAAAGATCGAATCATAGCCTCTTTGCATCCTTGGCAGTCCCAATATGAAATCCATGCTCACTATATCCCACGGCCTCTCAGGTATGGTTAATGGCTAGTATAACCTTGTGTTCTTCTTTTTCCCTTTTGTGTGCTGACAAATTTTGCATCTGTCCACAAATTTATTGACATCTGTCCTCATTCCTGGCCAAAAATATGAGCCATTCAACTTTGATAATGTCTTATCATGACCAAAGTGTCCAAACAATCCTCCACTTTGTTTTTCTTTTAGCAGATTCTCCCTCATGGAGAATTTTGGAATACATAGTTGATTTCCCCTGAATAATAATCCATCCTGGATCATGTATCAGGTCCACTGGATTTTGTCCCTGAGAACTGGATTCTTAGATGCCTCATATGCTTCCTTAAAATCCGGGTCATTCTTGTACATTTCTTTGAGGTTATCAAAACCCAAAGTTTTGACTTTGAATTCCTACATAAGCAAACATTTCCTACTCAAAGCATCAACAACTTTGTTAGCAGTTCAAAAAATATGCTTGGTTACGAAAGTAAAATTCTTCATGAATTCAACCCATTTACCATGTTTTTGGTTCAACTTCTCCTGTTGAGTCACGAATTGTAAAGCGTGATTATCACTGTACAACACAAACTCTTTAGGAACCAAATAATGCCTCCACTTCTTCAGTGCTTGTATGATCACATAGAATTCCTTGTCATATGTGGAGTACTTAACATTCGCTTCATTCAGTTTTTCACTGAAGTATGCGATCAGTCTATCATCTTGGCTCAAGACCGTTCCAATTGCAAATCCACTTGCGTCACACCTGACCTGAAATGTCTTGCTGAAATATGGCAAAACCAAAATTGGCTACTCAATGATCTTCTTCTTTAGCAAGTTGAAACTCTTCTCTTCTTCCTCTGTCCAGTGAAAAGATTTATGTCTTTTCTTCAACGTATCCATCATCGGTGCGCTAATCCCACTGAAATTTTGGATGAATTTCCTATAGAAACTAGCTAAACCATGGAAGCTTCGAACTTCAAAAATATTTTTCGGCGATGGCCAATTCTTAATTGCATTCACCTTTTCAGGATCCATCTTCAACTCATTTGTAAAGATAACAAAACCCAAATAAATGAGTTATGTCCTCATGAACGATGTTTTCTTCATGTTAATCAACAATTTCTCTTGTTGTAGTCTCTTCATCACTGCAGCTAAATGCTTCAAGTGTTCTGCTTCTGTCTTGCTAAAAATTAATATATCATCAAGATATACAATGAAGAATTTCCCTATGAAATCATTTAGGACTTCATTCATCAATCTCATGAAAGTACTGGGTGCATTTTTTAATCCAAATGGCATGACAAGCCATTCGTATATCCCCTCATTCGTCTTGAATGTTGTCTTCCATTCATCACCTTCTCTCATGCAAATCTGATGATATCCACTTTTCAAATCAATCTTTGAAAAAAATCTTGCTCCACTCAAGAAATCCATCAAATCATCCATCCTTGGCAATGGAAATCTGTATCTAATGGTAATCTTATTGATTTCCCTTGAGTCGGTACACATCCTCCAACCTCCATCTTTTTTCGGGCTGAGCACTGTTGGAACAACGCATGGACTCAAGCTCTATCAAATCAATCCCTTGTCCATTAAGTCCTGGAACTGCCTCTTGACTTCTTCATTATCCTACAGTGTCAATCTATACGTTATTTTGTTTGGTAAATTGGTTCCAGGTATAAGATCAATGTGATGGCTTATACTCCTGATCGGTGGCAACGAACGAGGTAGTTTTTCCACTACTATATCAGCAAACTCTTCCATCAACTTCTGGATTTCCTCTGGTAAATCATCCACTCTTGTATTGGTCAAAACGATTCTAGGCTTCCTGACCACAATAAATTGTGTGTCTTCCTTCTTTTTAACCTCATTAAGAATTTCCTTCCCACTCATGAGAAGTACAGTGTTACTTACCTCTGGTTCCACTCCTTTGTCCTTAATCGACAACAGCATGTGCGTTCTCCCATTTTTCTCTAGGGTGTATGTGTTCTTTCTCCCATCATGAACCACATTCCTGTCATATTTCCACAGTCTACCTAGCAATAGATGACAAACATCCATGGGAATGACATCACATAATATTTCATCCTTATATCCTCCTATTTTAAATTCAACTAAACATTGTTTAGTGACATTTACCTGATGTCCTTTTTGTAGCCACAAAACTCTGTATGGGCTTGGATGTACGATAGTCTCCAGCTCCCACTTTTCTACCATCTCTATAGAAACGATATTGTCTGTGCTACCGTTGTCCACTATTACCTTGCATACTCAGTATTTTGTTTTGGAAGTAGTCCGGAACAGACTGTTCCTTTGGGCTGGGTTCTCTTCCTCCTTCTTTGACATTAAGAGAACTTTCCTCATCATTAAGGATATTCCACCCTCAACATCTTCTACCTCAACATTCCATCCTTGAGCTTTGGCAATGTGAGTTTCACCACTTTCTTTCTTTCTATCTGGACACTCATAATATTTATGTCCATTTTTTCCATAGATAAAACATCTCACTTCACCACCTCTACCTCTTCCTCTTCCTCTAGCTCGAGGAAAAGTATTTATATCAACATACTACCCTCTCTGTGAGCTTCCTCCTCTCTCAGTTTGAGGTTGAGTTTTCTTCCCCTCTTCTTTAGGTTTCTAAGTTCTGTTTTGGGAAATTGTCTTACCTTTGGCTTGACTTCCACCTTGGCCTCTTTGACCTTTCTTTTGGCAAAGCTTCTCTTTAGCTTTCAGAGCCATCTGATAAACATCTTCTACATTTCTAATGATCATCATGCTTATCTTGTCTTGAATGTCATATCTCAGTCCATTCATGTATCTGGAAACCTTTTCATCATCGCTTTCTCGATGACCTACCTTGATGCTTATCTTGTAGAATTATTCAGTGTATTCTTTCACTGACATTGGCTTCTGTCTCAAATTCTGCATCCTCCGAAATAGAGTGATTTGATAATCCTTGGGTATGAATTTGGCCTTCATCTTCGCAACCATTCTATACCAACTTTTGATTTTCTTCTTGCCTTTGCAGCGTCTATCAGCCTGCAGTTCATCCCACCATAATGTTGCATTCCCTTTAAGTCTAGTGACAACATGTTTGACCTTCCTATCTTTCTCGACATCCTCATAGTCGAAGTATTTATCTAGAGCTCTAATCCAGTCTAGAGGCTCTTCAACATCCAGGTTTCCTTCATATACTAGAATTTCCATTTTTGCAATGGAACCTATCCTTGCGACAACCCTGAATAGGTGTTCCTCTGCAACACCTTCGACTATGACTTCTTCTTCGTGTCCAGTGTCATTTTCACTATCAGCCTCGCTGATATCCCAATGTCAATTGTGCACCTCTGTGTTGTTTCCATGGCATCAATCCTGGCACGTAGTTCGTGCATTTCCCTTTCCACTACTGTATCAGACATTGGTCTATCTCTTCTTCTCAGTGGCATGGATGAGAATGTTCCTCTTTTCTCTACTACAAAAAGAAAATAACTCTTTCTATGCTCTGATACCACACTTAGCACAGACCCCCAACCCTCAGGCCGAGATCCACTCAGGATCGTTCTAAATATTCCCTTTGAATCTGATTAACTCTTTGGTTCCTTCACAAGGAATCCCACACACACTCGACAGTGTATCCATAGGTCCAAATGAGTTGCCTGCATGATCAACACCAAGCACCACTCAAATATTTTGATCTCAGTAAGATCGTGCCCTTCGTCAAACCGGGACTTCGGGTTTCGCGACTTCGCGATCCCTTTTGTCAAGATTTCCTGCCTCTACAACCTCTGAAATCTGAAATGCCAAATTTTGGTGCATTTAGCAAAGGTTGGCTTCCCAATGGGCTTTCCACTTCATTGGGATTTCAGACTTTGCGACTTCGCGAATCCAGATGCAATGTTCCCAACTCTTCGACCTCAAAACCCTGAAACAGTCAACAAGGTTTGACTCCATTTATTTGATGAATACATGCCACATGTCCACTCAAACACTTTCTATCTCTGACATGGACTCTCGCCACCTGTCCTTCTTCCTGATTTTCGAGACTTGAACAAGCCTCTGACTACCATCCCTCAAACACTTTGAAATCTCAAATTCTGAAATGATTATGGCGCTCCACTACCATGATCAATGGTCCACGTAGAGTCTTACCCCCAGAAGGGTGGATTCATCCAGTGCTTAATCTCCTCATATTTTCACTGAATCCCATGGTCCTCGCGACTTCGAAAGTCCTCCTCAGAGAATTCTGACTACTTGTTTCTCCTTGACAACTTCTGTGAATTGAACCAAAGTTCTTCCACTGGAACTTAACTTCTGTGAGACGCTTTTAATATCCATATCCCTTTGAAAACTTCCAAGGTGTTAACCCTCCTGAGATTTCTCTAGAAACTTCAAGCCTCGAAAGAAATCCTGCACACACTCCTTGCGGCACTCTATCAAATACTTATGGGTATTTGATATTTTCGACTCGGTGCACTCACGACAACAATAGTCCTTCACTCTCCCAACCTTAATTGATAACTTCTAAGGCCTCGACTAGCCTGCACACACCTTGCACGGCTTCTGTGCTTCACCTACACTTCTGCTGGAATGAGAAAAATGGTATCCCTCCTGAGCTTTCTGAGACAAAAATCAGAACTTCGTCAATGCACACCCTGCGGATGTTTCACTGCACTCCTTGCAAGAACTTCTCTCATGATGAGAAACAATTGAAACTCATTCTCTTCCTCTCTCAGACTTCATATACTTAGCATGAAATCATACATTTAACATAGTATTAAAGAAAATGCATAACAGAGAGAATAAAACAACTGTAAGCATACCATTCACCATGCATAAACAAAGATCATCATAACACCATGAAATCTGAATCAAAGCTTCATATATTAATTCAGATTACTTATGTAAATGCGTTCTTCTCCAAGCTCTCTTCTACAAATCTCTCTTCTCTTCCATGCTAATGATACCACAATACAAGAATGAGGGTGTCTATATCTATTTTCCCTCCTACTCTCTAAACTGTCTAATCTTATTAATTCAAACCTACCTACTCTCATTAACTGGGATTAAATGTTTTTCACATCGAAAGATGAGAGTAAATCGTTGATGATCTATTTACATCCTCCAATATATAAATGCAAAGTATGTCTTATTCCCAACTATTACATTAGTATCCGCTCTCTTAAACTTTCAAAACATTTCAAAACATGAAAAATGCATGTTGTGCTTTCCAGCTATCTTTCGCCTCCACGCTCACTTGACTATTTATGATTCTCCTGCATCAAGTCTGCAAAGTTCCTAACTTTGTCGATGTCAACGGGTACGTGCTCCAATCATCCAAATGGGCTGACAGCTTGATGATTATCCATGCAAATCCTGATAGGGGAATATATCATATTGGGATTTCCCGTCAGTGCCCAAGTTTGCTTCATCATGACGTTGACCTCCGACCCTAAGTCAAGGACCATATAGTCTATACCATACTCTCCTATTTGAGCATTCAAATGTAATTCTTTGTTTATTCTTCTCTTCTTAGCAATCTAGTGTACTTCTCTGTTCAACAAGGGGTCTATCTTTCCTAGCTCATACTGCTTGATTAGGTTTTGTAACTCTTGTATAGATTTCTCATCCTAAAATAGTTTAATACAAGTGTACAAAAATTTGATGGGCATACTTACCTCTTTTCCTTCTTTATGTGC